>JAJMBN010000046.1:0-93277 GCA_030572735.1 Sugiyamaella mastotermitis
AAAAAAAAAAAAAAAAAAAAAAAAAAAAAAAAAAAAAAAAAAAAAACAACGAAATCTATCAGCTAAATGAAAATATATATATATTGATAAAAGTAAATAGATAAACCTGATTAATTTTCTACAGATTTAAAAATTTACAGAGTAATAAATAGAAAATAACCAATAGTTAATCAATTGAAATTGAAATATATCCAGTATAATTTGGCTGATACTTCTTCCAAAGGCTAATTATTTGGTTAGTCGCTCTTATCAAGTTAAGCCAATGTTCATAGCAACGGGGATTGAGTCTTATGGGCCCGAATTGTTTAACCAGGCTGAGCATCGTCAGCACTAGGATTGGTTTAACAGCTAAGTTAACTTTGCTGTAATGATGCTACTGTGTTGTTAGCTTGTGTGCACAAACTTTGGTGCCTCTAGACCACTTTTAGTAAGAGCTAGGCAATCTTATGCCAACTTTAAGTCAGCCCTAAAGGTGGCATCCCCCCAAATTTTGACCCCATTCAGCTTATAACTTGCGGACTAGCGTATCAGTTCTGAGTAAATCCCGAATTAGCTGACAGTGCTGATTTGTAGACACTCTAACTAACGAGGGAAATCTTTTTGACAACCTGCTATCTAGGTAGTCTGGACGAGTCAATTTAATTCTATTGAAAGGTTTTGTTACGTGAAGGCTGTGACTTATCCGTGTCTACCTTATAATGGTTGTTCTTTTTCGATATCTGGAGAAGGTTTTTCTTTTCCTTTTTCTTTTTCTTTTTTTTTTTTTTTTGTCTTTGGTTTTGTTAATGTAATAACTGCCTGGCATACGTGTGCAGCCCACTGACAAACAAAATTTAATGATTCGTTCTAATTATGCCACAGACAATCTATTGTAAATCTTAAATCATTTCTAGTGACATCATCTGTGTAAACTGTAAACTGTAATTACAATGTTATTCTTTTTTATTGACCGGACAACCGCTAGGATTCAGTTTGATTCAGTTTGTAATATAATTTTTCGGGTTTACTTGTTACGATTGTTTGAGTTGACTCAGATAATCATAGCCCATCACAAACCTTATCGAATTATAAAATTAATGTACAGCGACGCCATTACGCCAAATACGCCAAGTATGTTTACAGAGGTGAACTAAAACAAATAGAAATAAAAAAGAAAAATATAAAAATAAAATAAACCAAAAAAGAAACCAACCTGTCTTCTGTTAATATAGTTTAGGATGATTCTCCAACGTACATAAAAGTAGTTTGTTTTGTCATCCATCATGCATAATTACTTTTTGCTTTTTCTTTATCTTGCAATTTATTATATTTCGTTCCACAAAGATCTTTACCTTAATAGATGGGACGTGCAACTAATTTTAGGCTGATACATTTTATCACTATAAAGAAGTTATCCCTTTGAACAGTACACAGGTACACTTCACAGCTTTTTGGCTTGGGTGAGAATTTGGCTGGCTACCAGATTTATTTTATCTCAAATATAGACAAATGAACAATATATTTATAGTATACTAAAATAATATCGAAAATTGCCTTTTTCTCACTCTACTATCATTTAAACTTGATCTTTAACACATGTAAATATTATTTATTATTATAGCTTTCCTATGCCGCTCTAAGTTAACCTTTCATTGCTTTTTTCCGCTTCAACCTTTCCTTCATCTGCCAACCCGCAATCAACTTGATTAACACCTAAAAAACAAATTATATATGTTTAGCTTCACAGCTGACGAGCTAGCCCGAGGAGCATCCTTTCGGTAGTTAATCCTCTGTCCTTTTAACGCACACGCACTAGCCTGCTGCTGGCCTGACTCTAAACTACCGTACTTAGCGGATACCCTTTCCAGTAATGTGCGACGCTTTTAGATTCTTTCTAACAACTTAGATATGTATGCTGCCATACATGTACAGTTAGTTATACAGAGCTATATAACTATATATATACTAAGCGTCTTGCTCGCATCTTGTGATGCGACGAAGGCTTGCCTAATTGATTGTAAATATAAATTATTGCTTACCAGAACAACACTTATTTGGCTTCAAGTAATTTGAAAAATCTTTACGCTCTCTTAAGTTTGATTTCTATTTGTTTTATCAACAAAACAGTTTAGTAGCCCCTTCTCTTCTGTTATAAGATGTTATTTTGAGTGTATTCTTAGTTTCTACGACCACTATAACTGTCCATCTGTTATAACTTTTTTTTAATTGTTTATCATTTTTTTATTTTTTTATTGTGCTTTTATTCTCCTTTCCCCTCCTCTTAAATTTAAATTACTTGTTGTCAATTAAGATTCACGTTTTTTTGTTATCCCTCATCTGATTCATTATTCTATTAAAAGGGCTTTTTTGCTATTTTTTTTTTTTTAGTAATTATTGATTCTCCTGTTAGATATTCTTATTGAAAACCTTATTATTTCATTTAACTGTACGATTGGTAATCTTACCTACCTATGTCAAACTCGGATTTTGCTTCTAGCAATCAGAACGACAATTACAATAAGAATACTGACAGCAACAAGAGTTCTACTAATAAGATGAGTATAGTGTCTGGTCCTCAACAACATCAAAATACGTGGGGAATGACCAATTCCACTGCCCCTTCAGGTAGCGATCCTAATTTCATTGCAAATAACCCTCCTGTGCAACCACATCAGCAATCAAATATTCGACTTCCTCCTATTCATGAGCTTTTGAATGGTTTCAATGCGTCTGGCCCAGCTCCCAGTACTGGAGGTTCATCTGGTTCAACCAGTACTCGACAATCTCCTATACCACCCCCTTTGAGCAATAATTCCAACTGGCCAAGGCCTCCTCCTTCGGCCCAAATAGCAATTCCTCCCCCACCATCATTATCTTCTCACGCTGCTGTTCCTCCTCAACGACAGCAACAGCAACAATCCTATCCGTATTATGCATCTGTTTCACAACCACATTCACATACAAGCTCGTATAGTGTTCCAAATAGTGGTTCATATTCATATCATAGACACCCTTCCCCTCCCCCTAGTTTCAACCAATCCCATTCTGCTGCTAGGCCTTATCAAGTAGTAACCAACCAATCTCCTCCTTCCCCAGGTTATACTCAGCCTGCAAAGTTATCTGGTCATGGCTCTAATCTGGGGCCTGCTAAAAGCTCTTCATTGCAAATGCTTTTAGATGCTTCATCTGCTGCTGCTTCAAATAATGGTCCTTCTAGTGGCTCTGATATAGATAGAAAGAGGTCCATCTCTTCTTTATCTTCTTCTCCAACTGATTCTTCAATTAAAACGTTGGCTCCGTCTCCGACCTTATCAAGTTCCCCATATAGTGCTCCTCAAAGAAGAAGAGGGAACCTTCCCAGAGCTGTTACTGATATTCTTCGAAATTGGTTGGGTGCACACCTTCACTATCCATATCCAACTGAGTCGGAGAAGATAGAATTAATGAGGCAAACTGGACTTTCTTTAAATCAAGTTTCCAATTGGTTTATTAACGCAAGAAGAAGAAGAGTTCCTAGTATCTATAGGCAAAGTATTAGTACTTCAACAAATGCTCCTTTAGCACCTCATGATCAGGTTTCTCAGCAGAATAGTCTAGAGCAACACCATCAACAACATCTTCTTCACTCTCCTTCCCATCATCATCATGCCCATCACGATCCTAACAGACAGTAAAGGCATTGAATGTTGTTGATCTAACCTATGTTTGTCTCTAATTGACATCTGAAAAGCAAGAAAACCATCTGTTTCAACAGCAGATATAATTTGATGATTTTTAACGACTTTTAATTTTTCTCAAAGATTTTTGTTCTTTACTGTTCTAGTATATATTTATTTTTTATGCTGGTACTATTTTTTTTTAAATATTTTGTTGTGGTATTTATTGTTATGATGTAGTAGATGTATATGCTAGCTAGTTAATGAAATTTTGTTTCTCTTTTTATTCATATACAGCCTTTATTTAATAACTAAATTTGTTCAAGTTCCCTTCGACTTACTTTTGTCAACACTTATATATCATTATTAGTTGATTCTGTATTGTCAAAATCTTTGTTGGCTTGAACTGCCTGCACCCATCGTTTGCCGTATCCTCCTCTGCCAGGGTCATAATCTTCTCGGAATTCATCACGAACTTGACCACCACTAATACCTCTACCATATTGTCTGCCTTCAACGAACCCAGGGTCTAAATCAATCTTAATAACTCGGTCGTCTAATTTAGTTGAATTGAGATACTTTAATCCTGCTAATGCTTGGTCATGGTTTTCATACTCTACAAAACAAAATCCACATGGAGTCTTGTTCAGTCGATCTAATCCCATAATGATTTTCTTAACAGTTCCAGCTTTGGAAAATAGTTCAAAGATTTGTTCTTCTGATGTGTAAAATGATCTAAACTAGTTAGCAACTATCCATCATCTCTCAAGTGTCCTAACTTACAAGTTTCCAACATATAGAGTACTGGTGACGTATACAGCCTTCAGATCGTTTTCTCCTTGCTTGGATCGTTTAGCCTGCCTTAAAATGTATCCACTTGGACCATCTGTTCTCTCCGTAGAGTGGTTTTCAAAGGCTTTAATGTCTGGCATTTAGATGTTGGTTTATTTTGATAAAAGTTAAGTGTAACCAGGGAGAATCACATAAATATACGGTTAGGGTGTTCGGGAGGTTATACAACAGCGGGTTCTCGAATCCCTCAGTCTTAACAACTTTATCTATATCCAGCTTATTAATAAACCAATAGATTTTACTGGTATTTGGTTAATAATGATTATATATATATATATGATGGAATTTGTTTTGCATTCTGTGACTTATAATGAAGGACAGTCTTCTATGTTGCAGACTATGTGATATCTGTGGCATAACTGTAACATTAACTGTTAACATGCCTTAATACAGCAGATTCCTAGGATAAGTGCCCAGTAACTGAATAATGCTGGACTGAAGTCTCTCAAACTCTGGTTTATTATGCGACAGGATTCTTTATTATCAGTCGTTGAGCCTTGCTGACCCATCAAATGGTTCCAAGGTGAATTAATCAGCAGTATTACACAAGATACCTAGTTGCTCCTCACTGCATGTGATTTATGAACTTACCTTAACAAGTTAAGTCGAGCTGAGCTAAATTAACTTAAAATTTGGAAATGTGTCATATCTAGTATCATTGAGGTATCTGTTTCGTGATGGCTGATATCATAGGATAATCGAAAGCATTTAAGTTTCTAGGACTTATGGCATCGTCCAGTTTATTTTGTATTCCATTTTGCAAGGGTTTTTATCATTTTCTTATTGACTATGCTTAATAGTATATCCAATTATATGTGAAATTTGACTTCAGGTATGATATGATACGTTTTGTTTCTTTATAGTGCCTATAAAACATTCAAAAATGTAACATAATTGGTATTGCTTCAAACTAGTACGCAGAGGTATACTGTATAAATAGCCTTAAAGGCCAAATGGTTTTTTCTAAAAATAAGAAAATATTTGAAGTTATTGGTATTAAAATAGTTAAATAATATAATAAGAGATGTAATTCGTGGAAGATGGTGAGAAAACCTTCTGAGTCCTTTTAAGTTGGTTTAACCTGCCAAGACAGTTTCCCATTTTTTTATAAAGAAAGGTCTTAGGCTGAAAACAGTGTAGTTTAAACAGAGTATTAGGCCTTTTCGACTTTTTTATTCTTTGTCTACGCCAAAGCCCCTATAACAAACTCCGTAAGGTATTTTATATATGAACCAATTTAACATTTTAAAATATACTTTCCGTTGGCCATTATTTCATTGGTCACAGTATTTGCAATCTCCACTCTCCGTTAACAGCGATGGACTATGGCCATCTGCAAGAAAGAGGCTTAAGCTGTTGTAAGTTCGGATCTAAAAACTTAGTAAGAAGTCATCTATAGCGTATTGCTAGACCTGATGCAATATTGAATGTAAATATGGGTACAATTTGAATAGGATGAATGAAAATTATTTATTTTTCTAAAATCATGTAATTAGCTGCATAATTGCCCACTAATCTGAGCTTAGCATGGATTAATGCTCTCATGAGTCACCAATACAAGCTGTCAAATGTCTTTTACCTGTTCCGGTTCTCCATACATAATTATATCCGACTGGTAAATATGTGTAAAATTCCCTGTTACAAATCCAATACTGGGAGATTTTTTTCTTTTCTTATCTTTTTTTACGCATGTATAAAAGAATAGAAAAACCTTCTGTTGTAGATTGTTTACAAATTAATTCACAATACATGTAGTCTAGATCTTATAACGTTAACGATACAATGTATACATGAATGCACGCACTTATTTCATGAGAAGTTAGCCTTATAACCAGATAAATCGCAATGGCTTGAGTTAAAAACGACCTCCTTCTATTTTATAATCCAGCTTCATGTCTTCATTTGAATAAAAATGGGTTATAAGTTTTGTCATATCTATTTATAACTCTTTTGTTCAACTTTTGACGTTGTACGTTATTGATCATCCTTGCTAATGGTGGGTAGGGCACGAATCTGATAATACCCCACGTTATTATTATCCGTGATGCATAAAACAAATGCTAGATTAAAGGACATCTCATTGACTAGCTGATCGAGTGGGGCGCTACCAGATTATATCAATGGTGCTATTCTATAAGCTTACTTAAACCTGCTTGTTTACAATCAAATTATCATTAATTATTTGATTTCACATCTTCTGGACAAGCAGCGATTCGTTACATAGTGCTAGTACTAATATCACAACCAATACATGTCTGTAGTTATAACTGCTACACTATAAATAGCTCCAGACAGAGTTAAATAAATATATAATTGATTGACTCCAATTTGCGACTAAGAGTCCTAGAAAGTATATTATATATTTAATATGGTCGATCTATTATGTATCATACCACAGCAGTTCATGGTAATGATATGCTGCTGAATGTTCTGATCTAACTTATCACTACACCGTTAAAAGTCAAATGTTCTTATAGAATCCGTAGTTGCTAGTAGTAGATGCTCGTTTGTTGGTTAGTTGAGAACTGAGCTATTAAGCCCAATTATAATAAAAATTACTTAGTCTCGAACGCATAGTATACTTGGCTACTAACACGTTTAAAACTTATGTATCTGTAAGTACGTATGGCTTACCAGTAACTTATCTTAGTTCTTAGATACCAGTGGCATTTGTACTACACATATACTTTATGAGTTATTTTCACAGCACTGAAAAATTCGGCTCTTATCAATTTGTATCTCGGATGGTTTATAAATCAACGATACCAAGATAATCTAATATTATTAAAACCCATTGTCCATAGTTTTCTGTCACCATAATTATAGGGGGTCAAACTGCTGATCACTATTACTAAATGGTTAGATACCCACAATACTCTCAATAGAGTTCTTCTCGAATTACTAAGATTTTGGATCGCTAAGCTGGCGCTCCTTCACCTGCACCAAATTGTCAGCAACTAAATGATATCCTCGCTACCACATAAGAATCCAAATTGTCCTTGCACATACGGTGGGATGGTGGGACAAGTTGTTCCCAGACGGACTTCTATGCACTAATGCCCCCTTGTTTTCACCTTTATTTGTCCAAGCCCTGGGCAGAAAATTTTTGTTTGGTCGCTATTAGGATAACATTTCCGCCTGCTTATCAGTCATCGTTGCAAGCTTTATAATACCTTTGGTACAGCATTGTACTGTCAGTGGCAATGGACGTTTATATTTGACTACCCTTGCCTTCAGAGATCGTTGCCAATAACTTACATGTATTTCATTAAGTTATAAATCTAGCAGAAGCAAAGGAAATAAAGTACTTGCATTCGGAGCCGGTTCATGCCGAATTAAGCTTTTAACACTTGGACGTTTCAAAAGATATTCATATTAACCATAACCTTTTTTTAATAAATTGATTTCTTTTTCAATATGATCAGTAAAATGTCTCTACTAAAGAAGCTCCTCGGAATCTAAGATATAAAAAGCTAGGAGGTTTTCAAACTGACAGTAGTAATTGCAGTAGCGCTATTTTTTTTCGTTGCCTTCCTTTGTTGCTGGTGTGGCAGCTGTAAAGGGCTCCAGTTTTAACTGTTGAGCCGCCGCCGCGCAGCATTTTAGCAGTCATTAGGTCTAGATTATCTAATATACACCCAGCAATAGCAAAACCTATTTCACCTTTTTATTATTACATCGAAGTTATCATATTCAACTGAACCACTCATTAGTTTGTTATATCCATGGGAAATACTCCGTCTCGCAATGCTCCCGTTAATACCTCTGCTATAACAACCTCCGCTACTGCAGGCGCTGGTTCTTCTTCGACTGGATCTGGTCAAGAAAATGGAGAAGATGAACCTAGTGGTAGTAGTGGGAATATAGGTTCCCAATTTCATAACAGCAATTATTTAAAAGGTTCTAGCAGTAGTACTTTAGTACCTACCACTTCTAAAGGTCCTAAAGGCTATAGCATGATACAAAACAATATTATTATTAACGATACTCATGATGGTTCTAATCTTGGAAAGGATAATAATGGTACTAAAAACAATAACCAGATCTTGACTCCAAATCCCAAACCACTTCAAACTATTGACAACATTAATGATGTAAACAAAAAGTTTGAAAAAAGCCCTCATCCAACTGTATCTAGTGGCTCATTATCAGCTATTTCACCTTTGATGCCTCCTTCACCTAGTAGTCCTACATCAACTATTGGACCTTCACGACATAGACGTGCCGATTCCTTGTCGCTTCCTCCAAGTGCATTACCAGGCGTAAGAGTGGTGGATCCTGATATCTCAACTGATATTTCTTCTGCTGCTAGTTTTGTTAGATCGCCGAGATTAAGTGTTCCTTCTTCTAATGGGTTTTCTAAATCAAAGGGTACTTCGACTGTGTTGTCTTCTTCGGTTTCTTCAGTATCTTCGACATCGGATGTTTCTTCGTTATCTGTTTCGACTGTAAGCTCGTCACCTCCTTCTCCATTTATTGTTCCTAATAACAATATCTTGGCTACTTTAGTGGTTGCTGGTAGTGCTGGTAGTATGAGTACAGTTGATGGTCAAGCAGCATCTAGCTCGGTTACAAAATCATCTAATGCGAGTGCTTCTAATGCGAAGAAGTCTCGAAAGGCCCTTTTAAACAAGTTGATTGAAAGATTAATGGATCAAGGTCAATCTTATAAGAAGTCAAACCGAACGTTTTGTTTGACATCTGATGAAATCAAATTCATTTGTTCATCTGCTGCAGAAATCTTCTTGTCTCAACCTGTCTTGTTGGAGCTGGGTACTCCTGTCAAGGTGGTTGGTGATATTCATGGACAATTTCCAGACCTTCTTAGAATCTTCAATATGTGTGGAATGCCTCCTAAAACAAATTACTTATTTTTAGGTGACTATGTTGATAGAGGTAAACAATCTTTGGAAACCATGATGCTTTTATTGTGTCTAAAAATTCGATATCCCGAAAACGTCTTTTTACTTAGAGGAAACCACGAATGTGCAAGTGTTACAAAGGTATATGGCTTTTACGATGAGTGCAAAAGAAGATGCTCTGTCAAAATTTGGAAGAACATTGTAGATGTTTTTAACACCTTACCAATTGCTGCTACTATTGGTGGTAAGATATTTTGCATTCACGGAGGGTTATCCCCTTATCTACATTCTATGAATGACATATTGAACATTTCTCGGCCCACTGATATTCCTGATTCGGGTCTGCTTAGTGATCTTCTTTGGTCGGATCCCGATCCTGATATTTATCAATGGAGTGATAACGATAGAGGTGTTTCTTACTGTTTTAGTAAATCAGTCTTGGATAAGTTCTGCAAAAAGTTTGGATTTGATTTGGTAGCTAGAGGACATATGGTTGTTGAAGATGGTTATGAATTCTTTGGACACCGAAAACTGGTTACTGTATTTTCTGCTCCTAATTATTGTGGAGAGTTTGGTAATTGGGGTGCTGTTCTGTCTGTGTCAAAAGACTTGATGTGCTCTTTTGAATTGTTAAAGCCTTTAGATTCAAATGGTTCAAAATTAGCCATTCAAAAGAAGCGATCATGATCCATCCTCAAAACACGTTTTTCTATCACATTTTTTTCTTTCTTCAAGTTTATTTATAAATATATATACGGTTATTTTTTTTGTCCTCTCTTATATCCTGTGTCACGTATTTTAGTTAGTAATGAAATCTAACATATTTTCACAAGTTACCGAGGAATGTATTTCACATTTCCATTCAGTTAATATTTCTGTTTCTCGTGCTTCTTCACCCTAACCTTGATATTAAGATGAGCTGTTGCTACTAGTCTCTCGTGTACAGCTTTCATTAAGTTCAATACTATAGAAATTAGACCTGTATCCATGGGTCATTTATACATTTTGAGCCTATAAATGGATTACAGTGAAGAAGAAGACAGTGTAACACAATCTGTGCTCAACAGAAAGCGCGGAGCCCGCTTGGCTGCTGCGCTGTCGAGATCATCGACCCCTGAGACGAGTATAACAAGCGTGTCGACATATTCAGATAAGGATCATTCTTCTCATAGTTCTATGCCAAAACAGCTAGAATACCAGAAAGCATATGGATTCCAATATGCTGAAGAAATTGTAAATTTACCTCTTCTGAATCAGGTTATGGAAATACTGCTTGTATTGACGCCGGTCTTCTTTACGGCATTTTTTCATCCAGTTTTTAAGAATATCCGGTTAATGCAGTTCTGGATTGGTAATTCCGGGATACTTTTTTATCAAAATGAAAGGCCAAAGCATCAAATGCGATTTAACATACCAAGAGATTTATACATATGGATTTTCCCTGTCTTGCTATCTTTAGTATCAGGGACCTATGAAGATACATTATGGATCAATGTGTTGCTATCTCAACTGGCGTTTGAGAATCACCAAAAGCTTAGATGGAAAATTCCTGTTATAACTGCCCTGGCTGGAGAAATGAAAGGCCAATCTATTGTAAACTGTGGAGATAAGTTCCCATGGTATTTATGTCTGGAGCTGCACCAAAATATCCAAGATATAATTCTCTGGCTGTGTGGTAAGTCTCTTACGCTGACTGAAACATCTCTATTTGCATCATTGTTGGTAAATTTAGCCTTATATCCTGCTCGAAATGAATCTACTTTGTTTGAGCAGGGAATTGTCTGGTGCTCATTTCTTGCATTTATACCTGCTTCGCCATTTCTGTCAGAATTGGTTAGGCTTTCAAGTATACTGGGCTTTCATAAACGTCCTAAAAATTCTGAGCAGCTCAAACTTAAATTTGCCAAAATCTCTTTATTTATTATTTTGTTAACAGGCTTCTTTACCCTTTCCATCTTTTTGTCTGTTAATGACTCTAGCATATTAAACCTGCTATATTATCTTTTTGACGACAGAACCCACATTTACATGTTAGGATACTGGGTATTGGTTTTAGCCTTTGTGCTTCCAATTGTCTTGCTGAAATCTTCATCATGGCAGCTAGATCTGCGACGCAAAGTATGGCATATATGCATTGTATTAATGTTTTTATTAGTGGGTCCAAACGTAGATAGTTCATTTTCTGGTATTTCGATGTCTATCTGTCTGATTTTATTCTTATTTATTGAAGCTATAAGAGTTGCATGCATTCCTCCATTCGGAAAAATGATTCACTCGGTACTTGGATCATATACAGATCATAGAGATACACAGGGCCCTATTATCGTTTCTCATATATTTTTATTACTTGGTATATCTTTGCCTATTTTGATTTCTTCTTCTCCTGTTGGAATAATCTGTTTGGGTTTAGGAGATTCTAGTGCTTCAACTATCGGTCGAAGATTTGGTAAACACAAAATTTTTGGAAAAAAAACTTTAGAAGGTACCGCTTCTTTTGTTCTTGGGGTCTGTGGAGGCTTCTTGTTATGTAAATATTGGATTCCTGGATATCTCATGACATTTTCGCTATTTCAAATAGCTGTAATAGCTATTTCATCTGCTTTATTGGAAGCCAGTAGTGGGATGAATGACAACGTTATTGTCCCGCTGTATATGCTTGTTGTAAGTAAACTGCTGTGATTTGATTTATGCAAAATAGATATATAATTTGTAAATTTTCTCTGTTTGAAATTTTAATATTGAAAAAAATAAATAAACTGGATTCGTCTAATCGAAGATTTCTAGTGGTGGCATTCTATCAAGATTATAAAACCAATTACCCCTAATTGTTAGTAAATATATATATAAGTTCAAATTTGATACATACGATTGAAGTTCTTTTGCAAGCCAATATGCTGGGAATATGACTAGATTTCCGGTGATTCCACCTAATATCTTTTCAGCTATAGCTGCATTCATAACAGGTGTATTACTTGTCAACAATCGCCTAGAAGCGCGTGCATTAATCCTTCTTTTATTTCTCAAGTTATTCATAGATGATACCGTATTTGCCGTTAACGTATGTGCACTAGGCTGTCCACTGCCAGGAGTAGTCGGGTCTGGAGTTTTCTCTTCACTATTTCTTGAATCAGTAGAAGATGATGAGTTAGGTGCATCATCAGGTGTCTCGCCTAGTGGAGCATGGGCTTTAAAATTTTCACTAGGAGATGCTAACGGCTGCTGAGAGGATATATCCTGAGAATCAGAAAATTTTTGACCGTAAGCAACATACTCTTTATACTCTTTCCAGTTTGTTACTTCATTGTCCGGCTGACATCTGAAAACATGCCTGAAAATATCAGTGTTTCGTTCTGCAATCTTCAACCATACCTCATAATAAAAGCTCTCATCCAAAGGATCGTGGAATTTAAAAGGATTCACAACTGGAGTGCTGTCATCGTAAAGATCATCAATATCCAACATATCCGACAAATCTGCAGTTCCAAATTTAGCAGCATCTTTATCGATAGGTATCCCTGTTAATTTTTCATATAGTTTCTCTTTGAAAGTAAGCACACTATTAATCGATTCATCATTGAGGAGTTGCATAATAAAGTCTTCAGCTTCATTTAAAACACTACTATTTTCTTTAGCAAATCCTCTAGAGCGTATTTCTTCTATATCTTTTGCCATATTCCAACCATCGTACCCTGCACCATCAACATCAGCCTTGTGTTTAATATTATTCTGAACTCTGCTATCAGTACTAATGGCTTTCTTGTCCCGCATACCGATGTTATCAATACCTGCAAAATGATTAAAGCTATGCAATTCAATATGAGGATCGTATTCTTTTGTAGCTGTCTCTTTCATTTCATCTTCGCTGTCAAAAGGAGCTTCGCTATCACCCATGAATCTTCCATTAGTCTCTTTAGTGATCAAATCCTCCATTTGACGTTCAATTAAATCTACTTTATCGACATCCACGCCTAAATGTTCTCTCATCAGTCTCATTCTCAGCGTATGAGCAAACTTGGAGACCTTGAATGGCTTTCCTGCCATCATAGACTCTATTTGATGAGTATCGCGGATAATAGCAGCAACTTCAGAATCCCTGCTACCTCTCATTGATCTTTCATTAATGTTGGCACTACCAATAATAGCAATTCTATCATCAACAATCATTGTCTTAGCATGGATATAAAGCTGCTCAGTTACAAGCTTTTTGTTTGGACCAATTTTTCCCCATTTTCTTAATGAAAAGAATTGGATATACTGTTCTGCATCTATTCCTGCCTGTTCCAGTCTTCCGAATATACTATTCTCTCCCAAGCTGATAGACATATATTGACATTGCATAATAACACGAACACTAGAACCCTCTGGAAGATCTACCTGCGACTCAAATCCAGGCATTAGTGGAATCACAATCACTGCTTTCCATTGCTCGTTATTGTTATGTGCTTTAATAATTCTTTGTACCAGAGCCTCTCCAATTCTATTTTGAATCTTGGTACCTTCAATCTCGGTAGAGGTCACGAAGAATTGGTTCTCAATATACACAAAATGATGAGATGTTTCAATGGCTTTGAGATAAGCATGCTGGATACTAAGCTCGGGAGCTTTCAGACCCAAAGACCAGGCACCTGATGATCTCAGTAACTGGACTTCACAAGTTCCTGCGAGATTCATTTGTTGAATATCATCCTCAGAAAATTCAGGAGGTGGTAAAAGAAGAGGTGTGTTTCGAGACGGCCTCTTTTGTCTAATTAGATAATTCCATCGTTGTACAAAATGTCTAACCAGATCTCTAGCAGGTTGACCAACAACCATCATATGAACATCATGCCATGGCATTCGTGGTACCTTTTGACGATCATACATATCATCATAGGGACGGTCTAACTGATGGAAATCATGAACTCTTGGATTAGAATAATCCTTTCCGGGCCAAATTTGCGTCTTTTCTTCGAATCTGTTGCCAGCTCCATTGTAAAATGCAGTTGTAGAATCGTCAACCAAAACATGATCAGGAGTGTCATATCTTCCAAAACAAAGATCGATACCTCCTAAGAATGCAATGGTATGATCAACCAAACATAATTTTTCATGATGGGCCCAGAAATATGTATTTTGCAACCATTGATTTGGAGATCTCATTACATAGATATTCTCGTGTAAGTCTAAAAGTGAGTGTTTGGTGTATAATGAGTCAATAGGAATTGTTTGTCCAACATTACGATAAACAATAACAAAGATCTTAACACCTTCTCTTGCTTTTCGTTGTAATAAACGGTCAAGTCTCCACTCTTGGTTACCTTGAGCAGGTCTTCTCATATAAATTTCAGGACTGAGCCACCAATCATGGATATATATAACATCTCTCGCCATAGAAATTGCTTCACTAACACTCCAGAAATAATCTCTACCATCAACAAACCATTGTGCATGTACATTTTGACGTACTGGCGCAAAGCTATCAAATCTATTAATCTTACTCCAAACTGTTTGCTCTTTCATGGTATTAATACTCTCTACCCAGTGATGAATTTCTTTTTCAGACTTGGAGGCCATTTTCAAGGTCCGTTCTCCATTATCTAGCTCTAAAAAATACTTAAATGTGCCTCTCTCAGACTTCTTCAGACTTGATTCAGCGCCACTTTCTTCCCCACTGGTATCAGCACCAACATGTCGACTTACTCTGAAATTTGAATCAACTAAAAAGACTTCAAGAACATTTGTTCCTGTGATATTCTCAACACAAAGAATATAAGAATGACGTACAAGGAACCACTTATTTGTATGTCTTCGAACCATTTGGCTTAAATCATCAGGCTTCCAATGCCCAACTCTCCAACCTTGAACAGAAGCAAAAGATCGCACCAAAAGCATGCCTTCTTTACCTCTAAAAGCATGTTCTGGGGCCAAACGGATAGACATATTAGACAGTTCTAGAAATTGCAAGAGCCGGTTGACATCGGGTCTGAATCTAAATAATATAAATAAATGATTCATGTAGTCTGTTAAAGCAGCACACATATTGTCAAAGCTCCGTTCACCTCCTGCAGATGTACTCCTAGTACTAGTCGACAAAATTGACGCTCCATCATCAGTATTTCTAGTATCTCGAGTTGTTAAGTCATTTCTTCCTCTAGAAGATGCTCTGTTACGGCCATAATAGTGTTGAGCCTTCGGTAATTTAGGAAATCTGAACTTCTGAGAAACTCGACCATTGAAAACACTTGCTTGAAGATTACTCGCTTTCAATCTAGCATGTAAAGCACTGAAATCCTTGTGTTCTTTAATGATAGACCAAGATAGACTAGCAGGTCCTGATCCATACTCTAGGTTCAATTTGAACTTGCGATCTGAAAGCTCCTCAATCTCCAGTCGGAGTTGCTCTAATAATACAGGGACACGTCGTAAATTTTCATCTCTCTGAAAAATAGATGCGAAAACTATAGCCGCGGGTGTAGCAGCAAGAAGTTCAGTGATTAGTTCATTCGACTTCTGATACTCCTCTGGTCTAACTGGTTCCTTCTTGCGACGGCCAAAGTTCATTCTTAGAGTATTTTTAAAGTTCTTAGAAATGCCATCTGGATTTAATTGTGAAATCCTTCTCCTAAAGGCCATACCAGGGGTCTCCCCATTTGCATTTCCATGTGAATGAAAGAAATCACCTCTATTCATAGATGGCCTATTTATGAATTTCCTTCGATTCGACTTTGCTGCTGAGTTATCCTCTGGTCCGCTACTACCTGCTCCATTGATCCCAGGAGTGGTTGGCAAGTCTTCTATCCCTGTACTTGCAGCAGTAGCAGCAACAACAGCAGATTCATTTAAAATTTCTGTATCGGAATGGAAGCTATCGAGATGCGTAAGAGAAGATCCATTGGCAAGATCAGGATGTTCACAATGAAGTTTAGAAGCTTCTGCTTCACTCTTGGATCTTGTTTTTCGAATACGTCGTTGTCGTAGAATTACAGGAGTTGAAGAGCCTTCATTTGTAAGTGGTGTGGGCTCGGGGTGTTGCCCACGGTTATTAGTCTGGTCAGAGTCTGTCAGTTGAAAGTTGGCCGAATTCTTATCATTTTGGCTATTTTTCCGAAACAAGTTTTGAGATCTCCGCCAACGATCTAGTCGCTTTGGCTTAGCAAGTTTTGAATTAGCACTTGGTGTGACGGGTATTTCATCAGATCCTTTGCTGCGTGGTGGGCATGAATCTTCATCTTCTTCTACATCTGCATCATGTGCTTCATCATCACTACCAATCACTGGCAGATTGCTTGAAGAAGTTGACCTGTTGAGGACTGGTGCTTTAGGTATCACATTACGGAATTTAATAATCTCAGACTCGTGGGCTTCTTCGTCTATAGTGTCACCATTGGTATACAAGGTATTTTGACCACTAGTTGCAGGCAGACCATCACCACGTGCGTTCAGTTGAATAGGCAGAACACTCGACCTAGGAGAAGGAGGGGACCGTGACCGTGATCTAACTTTAGTTCCATTTTGAATAATCAACTTTTTTTTTAATTCTGTTGATAGAATCTTTTCATCATCTGTTGACCCAATTGCTTCATCTGCCTCCGTGACCCTCTCCATGCGAGGGACATCTATGTGCAATGGACTGACCATATCGTTAGTCATTACTGGTGTCACTATAAAAGTTAGGAACTTTCTCACTTGGAACATTCGTAATCATAAAGTAGATTGAAACCAATCTTATTTTGTGGCTTGCAGTTGACGTTTATACTTACTTTTAAAGCTCCTCGCTCAATATTTGTAACAACGTCACTAGTCGTCCAGCTAGCCAATAACCAAATGGGATGTAGCTGATCTTAAGGAATCCACTATAATTTTAGCAGGTATAGATATGTGATTGTGTATAATATTGGGAAATGCGAAAAAATCAGATGTTTTGTTTACAAGATCAAGTTGCGCTGAGGTTAATAATTCCTGTCAATAAATGTCAAGTTTACTGTGTAGTAAATAAACCTCAATAACTGAGGCTCGGCTCTGTTGGTTCAACAAAAGAATACAGTAGCAGGCGGATTATAAGTTAACGTCACCAATCAAATCGCCTAAACAAAAGAAAAAGGTCATAAAATATAAGATAGATAAAAACGAAATCTCTGTTTAAAATATCATGTATTCAGATTTGATAATTTTCGGTTATTGTTGCACTGCCTTTACAGTAGTGTTGGTGGCCGTACACCCAAAATCAGGGGCTATTGCCGTGTGCCTTTACGGTTAAATTAGTGTTAGTGACCGTACACCCAAAATCAGGGGCTATTGTCGTACAGTAAGGTACAATCGGATCCACGCCATCCTTGAAACAATGAAAGTGTCAAAGCTCAAACCAAAAAATTAAGAAACCATATAAAACAATACATGAAATTAAGTGAAATTTAGTATATGTATTTAAAACTATTAATATCTCGGACTATATCTTAAACCCAGCATAGTATTGTATTAGCCTAGTAGAGCTCATAAAGATCTTTGTTAGGAGGCAGATTTTTCTGATGAAGAATGTGTTTGCGCACATTATAAGGCAAATTCTTGACTTGATACGAGATGAACCGACTTGTTCCAACACTGAAGGTGATATCCAGCTCTTCTAAAGTAAGGCTCTTTGTTTCAGGAACAAAACAAAAAACTAAGAAGAAGCCAAACAAATTCCACCCAGCGTAATATCCAAAAGCACCAGGAGGGCCAAGTCTCTTCAAAAGAGCGGGCCAAGTGAGTGAAAGAATAAAATTAAATCCCCAGAGAGTGATGGTAGCTAAAGACATTCCAACATCTCGAACATGTAAAGGAAAAACTTCAGCAGAATAGGTAAAAGGAACAGGACCCATTCCTGGAGAATAGAATACACCATAAAGATATATTCCTAAGGCTATACATCCAATATGTGCTTTAGACGATTCTGGAATGTAAAATGAAAATCCAGTGAAGAACATGCACAACGCTAAGAAAGGTAGGGTGAACAGTGCCAAAGACCTTCGACCAAAAGTGTCAATGGTAGTTACAGCTGGAATGGCAAATAAAAAGTTAATAATACCGAAACCCATCGAAGCTAACAATGCTGAAGTTTGACTAAAACCAGCTTCAAGGAATATAGTGGATGAATAATAGGCAATCACATTAACTCCACAAAATTGTTGAAGAAACATTACAACTTGAGAAGCATATAATGCTCTTCTGTTTCTGCCAATAAGGAAGATGTCAACCAGAAGGTTATGACCATGGTTAAGTTCGTCATTGATAGCAATCATTGTCGACATATAATAAAGATCTCTAGCTGCTTGTAATTTAGATGGCCGTAATCTCAATAAAGATTCATAAGCTTTTTGATAGCGACCCTTTTTAATATACCAACGAGGAGATTCAGGAACAAAGAAAACTTGAGCACAAACAAAGATTGGTGCAACTACAGTTGATCCCATCATTATTCGCCACGCAACGTTCTCTTTTATTGTAGTACTTGGCATGAATGCAACACATATAATGTAGCCAAACATGATGCCAAAAGCAGTCCACATCTGCCACATCATAACCAAAGCTCCACGAATTGGAGCTGGGGTACATTCAGCTGCGTATACAGGAACAGTGGTGGACTTTGGTCCAATTCCAAGACCCAAGAGGAGCCTAGCTAGAAACATCTGTACCCATGAGTAAGTGAATGCTTCCCAAATGGAAGCAATGCCTGCAATAAAACATGACAAAAAAATAACTCCTCTTCTTCCGATAAGATTATTTAAAGGATCAGTTAAAGCGCATCCAATAACTGCACAGCAAAGATATGGAGCACCTACAACTAAGCCTTGGATCCAAACGTCATTTTGGTCAAATCGTTTCCAAAAATACGATTGAGCTCCATTAATGACTGTCTCATCCATTCCTTGTACGACAGCACACATTGCACACATAATACACAAATAATACAAAGTCTTTGGTTGGTGCCATCTGTGGGTACGTTCTTGTTCAATATACTTTCTCTCTTCTTCAGGCAGATGATCTGTCTCGCCAGTCTGCGCGAGAACTGCACCCCGGATAAAGAAATCTCTGTCTGCAGATAGTCCGTGCTTATCTGCAAAACTTGCTGCATTTCTAATCACTTGTTCCTGGCTGATATCTCGAAGAGGATTGTGTGTAATACCGCCCTGTTCGGCGATTTTATGTACAAACTCTCCACTATCAATTGTTTGTAGCTTTTCCAAGTCAACATCTTCAACTTGCTGGTCAGTACCAGGCTTTTTCATTGGAGTCGATGGTAGAAATGACATATTCGATACATTCAAGCTTGGTTCATCAATTCTTTATGCTACTTTTTTGACAGCAACAGTTATATTTATATATTATTGAGCATTTTTCATTTACGTTCTAGGTTGCTAGTGGTTGTATGTGGTTGTATCTTCTGCACACCAGTCTACATTTTGTGGGGCAACTCATTGCTAAAATCGCACAACTATGTGTAAGCTCAAACCATATATAGCAATGAATTAATAAACCAATGTTTAGAATATTGAATTAGTAGTCTAACTTAATAGCGAATTAGAATTTGATATTCAGCTGGTCCATAGACAGAAGCATCAACAACTCAATGGATTCATAGTATATATTTAACAGTATAGCTACTATTATATAACATTACAAATAACAAATAGACAATTAAATATATCCTTGTATTTGAAGCCGTGATTTTTCAGATTTTACCTTTGTACGAAGATATCACTTC
This sequence comes from Sugiyamaella mastotermitis, assembly GCA_030572735.1. Classification (NCBI taxonomy): domain Eukaryota; kingdom Fungi; phylum Ascomycota; class Dipodascomycetes; order Dipodascales; family Trichomonascaceae; genus Sugiyamaella; species Sugiyamaella mastotermitis. The sequence goes on from JAJMBN010000046.1 coordinate 20,070, forward strand.
CATCAATTAAAGGTTGGGGTTCTTTAACATAAATAGTATTGATCTTCTGGCAAACTCTAGATCAGGATGTCAATGTCAAAAAGTTTGCTGTTTGGTAGTCTCCTGACAGAGCAATTATTAACATAACCACATTAATACTCCGGTGTGATATCTATTCCTGTTTGATATTTATGTCTTTAATCCGGAAATAGTGGGAGTCTTATCCGAGACCCTTGTTTTTAACAAATATTAAGGGTCGCTCTTATGACGACATATCTGCAAGTAAAGGTATCAATTAATATTAAAATTCTTGTTATTACAACATAATATATACAGTTTACTTAGCTCCTATTGAACTTATCAATTCTAATTTCTGAAATCTTTTTGGTTCGATCATTAAAATTTATGTCACATAATCTGCATTTGCATATGAAGTTAACTGTACTCTATTATCCACAATCTGGGGTAAACCGTAATTACGGATCGTGTCCATAATATTAATACCGGAAAGACTCTTAGAGTAAGCACAATTTCTGAATCACAATCCAACAATTTATTTGTAATAAAAAAAAAGCATGACAAAAATAGGATGGAAGAACTGGAAATACTTTAATACTTATTTAAGAGCGAAGAGTCATTTAACTATTATTAAATGCACTCATATGAATGTAGTCAAGCAATTCTTGCATTCTAATTACTCAACGCTTGTTGGCGATCATACTTCAACCACACCTATATGAGCAAGCCATCCATACATCCCAATTTAGTTGACTTTTTTCCCCCTGAAATTTGAGATTTTGATATATATTTTTAAAAATGAAACTACATATGTTGGTAAGCAATAATCATATGTAGGTTCAATGTTACATATGGCCATGGACTCGAGTAGAAATAAAATCGTATCCGCCATAAAACCCCAAAGATTAAAAATCAAGTAAATATTAAACAGTAGCTGTTGGTCTCCTGATAAACATTAGCTTGTTGTATCGGGTCATGTTTCAAAGCATGTGAAGCGTGTTGTTACCTATATTAGACAGGCAGATGTGTACATGTAGTAACAGTAACTTACATGTACTGAATAGCATAACACTAGCATAGACTATCTTCGCTACAAATTTCATCACTGCTCTTAGTATCCGAAGCAATAGAATAAGCAATTAAATTCCATCGATATGGTTCCCTTATTGTATAGGATATAGCCGGTAACCTGTCACTTTCTATCACCCCGGGTTTTCTCTCTATATGTTAGGATCACAGATTGCGGGGGAATGGTTGTCCGACATGCCTCGGCGTAGTAACGAAAGTATCATATGCTGCTGCGTTGGTCCTACAGCACCTAACTAAATAACATCAACACTTCAACATTTAAAGAATCTTATAAACTACAAACTAACCGGTAATTCTTTTTTTGAATTGCAATATCTCTTCTTTCTTTTTTAGTGTCAGGATTAAAGGATTAGAATTTTAAGGGATAAACAGAATGGCATCCATCCACTTTGATCTAAAAGATGTCCCTCGCAAGACGTTTGCGGATTTAATGAAACTCAAAGAAATCACCAATTTTAAGATCCCTGAAGGATGTCGAATGTTTCAATCCACCATGGCCCCGTTTCAGCCAGAGTCTGCTCCTGGTGTTTTTGGTAAGTTAGAATATATATATATTATATTCCGGGACTTGGCGAAAGAACTAACAATATTTTAAGGTGGTCATGTTTTAGGACAAAGTTCATATGCCGGAGCTCAGACAGTAGGCGAAAAATATATTTGCCATGTAAGTATACCCTGGGTACTCCAAATTTACAATAATTTAACATAGTTTTAGAGTTTGCATGGTTACTTCCTTCTTCCCGGTCGAAGTGATGTACCATTTATTTATTTGGTGGAGTCCCTTAGAAATGGTCGTTCATATGCAACAAGATCAATAAAGGTTTTCCAGTTTTCTCCAGAGGACCTTGATCTGTTCCATTTCCAATCAAAATACCTATGCTTTATTGGTATGACTTCATATAAGGCTAGAGATAAATCGACTCTTAATTTCCAACGAAACATTAAGCCAGAATTCAAACTTGACGACGCAACAATCAACGAGATTCCACTAGCTCCTGATATCGATACTAAATTTTGGATTGAATGGGCAAAGAGTACCAATCATGAGCATGAGATACACCCAGTTGAACTCCGAAAGTTGGATACTGCTGATTATAATCAAAAAATTCCCGAGATCCCGGATAGAAGAATAATTCATTATTTTAAGTCGCATGATCCATTAGAAGGTAATGCTAACTTACATGTTGCTGCATTGTTATATACCTCGGACCGAAATTCATTGTTTACCATTCTCAATGTCCAAGATCCTGATAAGGAATATTTCATGAAAAATATTGCTTCTATTGATCACTCGTTTATTATGCATGACTTAAATCCTCGTGTAGATGATCGTTGGTTAACTATGGAGACCTGGACTGATATTGCAATTGATAACAGAGGTTTATACAATGGCCGAATTTATGGTCCTGATGGTCAATTAGTTTGTTCATTTATGCAGGATGGAGTTTTACGAATTGTTGATCTCAATAGTCCAGGTATATCTGACGTTCAACCAAATGAAAAAGCCAAGCTTTAATAAGTCGTCAGACTTCTTGATAGTTTTCATAAGAGCACTATATTCGACTTTCCTAATACATTTCAAGATCTTTTATAGGATAACCGTATAGATCATTGGGTTCTATAGGTAGTATTGCGAAATATTAAAAAGCAAAAAGGTAAAGAAAAAGAAAGAATTATTTTGTAGTTCAATATGATTATGTGATTATTTAGTTAAGACATCTACATAATGAGAACGCTATCGATGATATACGGCTGAACACAAGGGTAAGGAATTCGAACAACGGGAATTTTTTTTTTCTAATGCACACCCTTCATAAAAATATTCAACAGATCTAATAAAGTTAGCATTATACATAATAATGACTGACGCTACTATTGAAATGAAACCTGAAGAGGTTCAAGAAGTTGTTGAGGAATCTAAGGTCGAGGAACCTAAGGTCGAGGAACCTAAGGTCGAGGAAGTAGTTGTTGAACAAACTGCCGAATCCAAGGAAGAAAAGCCCAAGGAGGCTAAGTCTGAGGAAAAGACTGAAGACAAGGCCGAAGAGAAAGTTGAGAAGAAGACTAATATTATCAGCGATGCTTCAGTTTTGCCAGAGAGCCAAGATCCTGCTGAGATTTTGAAGCAAGTTGAGTTTTACTTTTCTAACGAGAATCTTCCTACTGATAAGTTCTTATACCAAACCACCAAGAAGAATGACGGCTGGGTCCCTATTTCCACTATCTGTATGTTTTCAAGAATGAAGAGATTCAGACCTGTTGAAAAGGTTGTTGAGGCTCTTAGACAATCTAAGGAACTCCTTGAAGTTTCGGAAGATGGTGAGATGGTTAGAAGAAAGACTCCTTTAGTAGAGCCCAAGAAGGAAGAGGTCCAAAATGCCTTTGAGAGATCGGTATACGCCAAGGGTTTCGGTGAAGAGACTCCCAGCTCTCAATTTGATATTGAAAAGTTCTTTGAATCTTATGGCCCTATTAAGCAAGTTCGTCTCAGAAGAACTGATGACAAGAAATTCAAGTCTTCTGTTTTCGTTGAGTTTGCCAACATGGACGATGCTACCAAGTTCCTCAGCTTAGATCCCAAGCCCAAGTACAACGATGTTGAATTATTGACTATGTCCAAGAAGGCCTACGTTGATATGAAGGCTGCTGAGCACGGATTCACTGTTAATGCCAGTGGACGACGACCCAGAAAGTTCAATGCTTTCAGAGATGGCAACAACAATAACAACCACAATAATGATAACAAGAGAAAGTTCTCCAACAGAGGAAACTACAACAACAAGAGACGAAGAAATGATAACAGAGAATCTAGAGATTCCAAGGAGGTTGCTCAAACTGCCGAGTAAATTTCCACCCCCCCCTGACGGTAAACTAGGACTTTATGCTACAAAACAAAACACCCAAAATAATTGAAAACAACTAAAATATATATATATATATATATTAAAACATAACTTATATGATTTGTATATAGATGATTTTATTGATTTAAATATTTTAAATATTTTAATGGTTTAAGTCCTACTATCCGGATATCGGTAACCATAGTTACCAGCTCTATTTGTATCACCACAGTGGTACCCCTACCCCACACATCGCGTTTCTTAATTAATTAAGACGCGTATAAGTGATTCCTTATTCAACAACATCTTTCTTATTTCACGTTTAAAACAATGACATCTGATTCTATTCTTGTTGACCGATTCGGTTCAGCAGCTGAGAATCCTGAAATAGCTGCTCAATGTAGCAGTATTATGAAGATTTTCACCTTATCCGCAGAAGACTTATTTTTCAAATGGGAGTCTTATGTTATGGCTTCTTCCGATTCCGATTTGGTTCTATCTCTACCCAACCTTAAGAGTTTCCAAGATCATCTCCAAAAAGAGCTTGAAAATGAGTCGAAAAAGCTTGCTAAGCTAGGAAATAGCATCAACTCTACTCCAAGTCATGCTTCAGGATTGAATCGACCAACTCCGAGTAGATCTTCTGTCAGCAATCACTCTGATTTCCTAGATTCTATGATTACTCCAGGCCCTTCATCACGCAAAAGAAGAGCTATTGCTGCTAATGGGACATCTAATTCCCATTTACAGACCCCTTCAAGAGTGAAGAATGTACGAACAGATGTAACTCCTACCTTACGGTCTTCTCCAATTGGTTTAGGATCTAGATCAACTACCCCATATGCAGAGAGAACTAATGGAGGTACGTTGTTAGAAACTCTTAATCCTTCATTAAAGAATTTAGGAAGAAAATTGCCAGATCCTAGCTCCGGTTCCCGGGTGAAACTAGTGCCAAATGTCAACTTGAAGAAATTTAACTACAGAACGATGTATCAAAAACTATCAGAGTCCTCAGAACTGCTGGATATACAGATTGAAGATTTCATCGACCTAATTCAAGAAAAATATGCCATAGATAGTGAATTAATTGCAAATCCTGCATTGATATCTCAAAGTGAAGTAGTTGCTGTGGGTAGAGTTGTATCGGAGTCGTTAGAAGAGGAGACCCCCAAGGCAGACAAAAAGTCGTTGATGCTTGAGACTAGTCGACGGGTAGGAGGAGGTATGCGAGTCAGATTGAATATTGAGAAATTCCCTAATGCTGGATTTTTTCATGGGCAAATTATCGCTGTAAAGGGTACAAATGCTAATGGTGATTACTTTGCTGTCACCGAAATCATGGATATCCCATCATTACCTGAGGCTGCTACTCGAAGAGCTGAACTTAAAGAGAATCTTGCTAGACAAGAACATCAACCACTATCTATATTTGTTGCTGCAGGTCCTTTCACATTACCTACCGATCTTGACTATCAGCCTCTAAAGGATTTGGTGGGTCAAATTAATATGAAACATCCTGATTTAGTTGTATTGCTTGGTCCATTTTTAGATGCTACACACCCTCTTGTAGCTCAAGGGGATATAGTCATTCCAGATATAGCATCTGGCTCTCCAGACTCTGTTCTAGAAGATGGTACATTGGATGACTTTTATAAAGCAGTCATACGACCAATTTTACTTAGTATAAACAGCTCCATTACTGTCGTGATGATGCCAAATGTGAGAGATATCCTGTCTAACCACGCATCATTTCCTCAGAAGCAATTTGATCGAAAGATTCTAGAATTGCCAAAGAACTTTAAGTGTTTACCCAATCCTGCAACATTCTCAATTAATGAAGTTGTGTTTGGTGCTGTAACTATCGATTCACTAAGGGATATTGTAAAGGCTTCTAGTGAATTTACCGGAATTAAACCAGAAACACATGGATTCAAGGAAATATTGAGACAGCGTAGAATGTACCCCGTTTTTCCTGCAATTAGTAGGACAATTTCTGATAAATCTGGCAGTAGAATTGATCAAAAAGCATCTACCAGCTTGGATGTACCATATTTGGGTTTAGCAAGTATTCTTGAAGCGGTGCCAGACGTCCTTATTGTACCTTCCGTGTATTACACAGCACAGGTTGTCGACAATGTCGTCTCGATATCACCAGGGTGTCTCGTTACTAACAACTCAGGTCATGGAGGACACTATGCTCACATAACGATAAACCCAATTGAAGTAGATGAGGGAGACGACGATGAATTAATTACTCACAATGTGTGGAAAAGGACAAAAGTTGATTTAATTAAAATTTAAATTTATTAGCTATATTTAATATTATTATTTAATGATTGTTTTTTATAATTCCATTATTAGAATTAATTAGATATCTGTTTTACAATTTGTGAGTTACTATCTACTCATTCTTTTTCTTTTCAGCAACGGTCTGAAGCTTAACCAACGAGTTCTTGATTTGCACAGCAATTTCTTGGGAACTAACCGATTTCCATTCATTCTCAGCAGGACTGACGGCTATTTTCTGCGATTCACTGGCAGCAACTAACTCCTCACTTTTGAGGTGTCTCTTTCTAAGACTGTATCGATGTTTCTTATCTTCAAGGACCTCAGCAGGAGGGATACTCTTAAAAAATGTTTCGATAACTGCTCTTGAGATAAAGTAGATGTGCTCAGAAACAATAACAATAAATAACAGGTTCCAACCACTGATGGAAACAAGACTTCTATGATCATGCTGCTTTTCATCGAGCTCGATTTCAATAGAGTCTTTAGATGAAAAGTGTGCAAACATAGAAATAACGCTAGCACAGGTGATACTAGATAACCAGCTCAAGAACGACAGGTTTCCTAACCAAGGACCAATAGTCTCGGCTCTTCTTGGGATAGGTCTTCTGCTATCTAAACAAATCTTTGCAAAGTCACCTCGAATTTGGAACCAAAGGTTAATGGAAGAGCATAAAGGCGAATAAGCCCATACTGGAGAAAAGAGAGTGGTATAACCAAACTGAACAATCATTTGTCGATAATCTTCTTGAATATCATAGACAGGATTTTCAGCTTGCTGTCGTACTTCTTTTAAGAACTTGGCTTCATGCTCAGCATCATTGAAAATTACTTCACCTCCAGTACGCTTCTTGATCTCTGCAAATACAATTCTCAAAACAAATGGAACCACAACCTCCATAGCGAATAAAATAATTTGAGCAGTAACTGCAAAATAGACTACTTGCTGGTGCAATCTCCATTTGTTAAGTCTAAATGTTTCAGTAATGGGGATATCGTGGCCAGTAATAGTAGCCAAGTTGGTTCGAATAAAGTCCAAATGAGGTACTATATGGTGTCCAAATGGCAAATAAACAAAAGATGTTAAAAAGAGACCCATGTAAGAAATGAAAAAGTTGAAAACAAATGCCTTTTGGGTATAAGATAACTCATAAGACTCCTCAGTTCGGTGGTTTTCAAAGCCATTAAGCTTCTTTGAAATAAAAGTGTAAACCTTATTAAGTTGAGGAGTGAATAGAGCTAATAAAACCGTAGGTAAGAAAGCCAAGTAACTTTTGAATGGTCCAGAGTACACTTGGGTTAAGAAGATTTCAATAGCGAAAACAAGAGTTTGGAACGCAATTAAAAAAGAAATAGAAACAAGTGCAAAAGGAATAAATAGCAATTGCTTCAATACTCGTTTCCAACCGGGGTAATAAGGCTTGACTTCTCCAGTGACTGGATCGGCCCTTTGAGATTCAGGTTCAAAATCCAATCTGTTTGCTTCAATTACAGAAGAGCCATGAACACCCCATTTGATAGATAATTGCTTCTCTCGGCGTTTCCAACCTTCTACAAATGCAATACCCCACAAAGTGTTGAATAGTGCATAAACGATAGAAAAGGGTCCTAACAAAAGTTGACTGACTACACCTGCTGCAGCTGGGATAAGAGACCATAAGAAATAAAATTGAAGAAATCCAAAGTACAAGCCGACTTTCTCACCAAATTGTTGTTGAATGAAATCAAGCTCAGCATCAGAAATAATCCATCTGGTTGAAAGTTTCTTCAGCCATACTGCATTGAGCTCATTGTTGTGTAAGGGGAAGATACTATCAACAAACTCCCATTGACCGCGACCAGGGTGAATACCAGCACCACCAGCTTCAGGATTAATAGTAATAAGGTCGTAAATGATTCGCAATTGATCAGAAGAACTTAATTCCTTAACTGCTTCAATGGAACCATCACCATCTCCATCTCCGCTTGCAACCGCGCTATGTCGCGCTTCAATAGCTGGGGTAGGAACCTCATGTAACCAATCTTTAATTAAAGTGTTTAATCCATAATCTTGTAATTTTTGAAGACTGCTCTTGACAAGAACTAAAGCAGTTCCAGGATTACCGGGTCGAATTTGGGCATATAAACCAGCTGACAAAAGTGCCTTAACTAGTAGTTCGAGATTTAAAGTGTTTTTGGTATTGTCATCCGACAGTTTAACCAAGATAGCATAATCAGGACTCACTTCTTCAAAACCAGATCGAAATACAGTGGATGATCCAGCACCACTGGATGAATGATTAGAAGTTGAATCATCAGTAGAACCAAGGATTTGTTGAGTTTTCTCTGCAAATTGAGGTCGAGCTTGAGCGCTGTGGCCAGTACTAACACTTGAACTGATTCCAGTACCAGAAGCACCATTCACTGCATTGATTGCAGCAGCTACTTGTGCAATGGTAGTTTTCTCAGCATCAGTCATGTCTTCGACGATATAAAATCAATACAGCAAGGTTGAAGAAAAGAGGAAGTCTATAAACTAGAACTGATCGCTGTCTAATTTATTAAACGTCGAATGGCTGAAAAGTCCCGCAATTGGCAGGCAGTCTGCAGCAATCACGATCAACCTAAACTTGCCGCATAAAGAGCTGAAGGCAAAGGAATGGAGGCGGCTAATCTGTTACAAAGTAGCCTAGCGACAGCTATCTGTAACACACGTCTACCTCAGATTGTAAGTTAGATTTAGGCCGACTTAGCTGCGGTACTTCTGTAGCATCATATTTGTGCCACGTTAAGTTAAGTTAAGCTTTAGCACTAGTCCGTACGATGTATGCTGTAGTAAGTTACCAACTAAGTTCAGCTGTATAACGATGTGGCACAGGGCTGTCCTAATAGTCCTTATTAGGCCCAAATTGACCTGCCAATTTGCTTATATTGGAGATCAAAGGAATGCCTTCATAGTTAGATCAACCAATTCAACTGGCGAGGAAAATAATGAAAAATTAATGAAAAGACCCATAATGGATGTTATAGTCAATTTTTTGTGAGTCTGGCTTAGTATGAAATATCTTAAAAAATTGTCTTTCGTACCGGCTTTTTTAAACAATTGGGTGGTTAAAACACAAATTGTAGTAGTAGAAAGTTATGCATGGAACCAAACTTTTGTCATGATTGATCTATGATCCCAATTTCAATACTGAAACTTTTAGACTATAAAATGAGTTAAGAGCTTTAAAAATGTTAACATGACTGGTTGACTGATTCAAATTTTAATAGCAACAATTGCCATAATACTTCAGTACAGCGAAACTCGGACAGACGACCCGAAGGTATAGCTAAGTCAGCGTATCTATGTAAGCCAGCATATCGATATATACACATACAGATCAAGCTTGTGAAATTGACCAAAATAGGTGGAAACAGTTAAAGAGATATTCATATATAATATAAAGATATATATAATAATACAGACCAAATCTTTATAGCATAAACTGAGAATTTGTGGACATCAATTTTACAGATTAGTGCCAATGGATTCTAGAAAGTCGGATGCCCCAGGTAAAGTAAGATAGCCTCACACCAAGCGGTGGCTCCATATTTTTAATGCCCATGATCCTTTATCAGTAGATCGGCTAAAATTAACTTTAGTGGGCAAATTAATGCAAAGAACCTGTGTAAACTGGATAAGAATTTCCAAAGGGTATAGAAATATGTCTACAGTACGAGTTGAAGAATTAACATATGCTTATCAAGCAATCGTTCAGCAAGTAGAACAAACTGCTAAGGCCTCTAAAGTCGAGTTGCCTCGACTTGTTGCTGTTTCAAAATATAAGCCCGCTGAGGATATCAAAGCTTTGTATGACTTAGGACACCGACATTTTGGAGAGAATTATGTTCAAGAGCTTGCTGAAAAAGTCAAAGCATTACCATCTGATATCAAATGGCATTTTATTGGAGCTTTGCAAACCAATAAATGTAAGGTTTTGGCTCCCATTGAAAATTTGTACGCTCTTGAAACTTTAGATAGTTCAAGCAAGGCTCAAAAGTTGAATAATGCTAGAAAAGGCCCTCCTTTAAATGTATTTATTCAAGTTAATACCAGTGGAGAAGATCAAAAGAGTGGGTTGCGAGATGAGTCAGAGATTATAACTTTAAGCAAGTTTATTATTGAAAACTGTCCTAATCTTCACTTAAGCGGACTTATGACTATTGGGTCGGTACAAAGCTCAATTTCTGAGGGTGAGAATTCCGACTTTAAAAGATTAGTCCAAATCAAGGCTGCTATCAAAGAAGCTTTGAATGTTGATTTAGAATTAAGCATGGGTATGAGTACTGATTTTGTTGCTGCAATTGCACAAGGCTCTACCAACATTAGAGTTGGAAGCGCTATTTTCGGTGGCCGTAAAACTAAGGAAGAAATCAAATCAACTTCTTAAAAAAAGAAAATAGAAAGTAAACTATTTCTACTACACTGTATATAATATGAATGCAAAACAATAAATATCCTAATAAACACTAAGTTTCCTCAACCCTTAAAGTTCATAAAGAGTAGTGAGGTTTTTAACTAAAATAGATGACACTTCTTCATCAGTTCCTCGTACAGTAACCCGATACATTATCTTATCTTTATCAGGCTCTAAACGTAATAAACATCCAAAGTTACCGCCTTCAGTTGTATGAACTACTGAACCACCAACAATATTATAAGGATTCTTATCGACGTTGGGCAAAATACTCCACTTGAGTCCAGTAATAGCCTGCCGGTCATTTTCAATGGTTCTAAGAGGCCCATCTACAGTTGAACCTGACAAATTCTTAAATATCTTTTGAGCTTCTCTTGGACCAGATCCAATTTGAGCCCATCTCTTGAAATACTCTTCGGCTGTCAAGTTAGCAGGCTCCATAAACTTTTCGAGAATAACCGGAAGTTTCAACGTCAAAACTTTGACAGTACCAGCCATATAACTAATCTTAATCAAAGGGGCATCTGCAAAAGGTTTCTTTGCATCAATTGCAATCACCTGTTGGGTATGAGATCCAGGGCTGATAGTTGACTCGGGGAAGTTCTTAGTAGAGATATTGAGCTTGTCTTTACCAGAAGGGTTGGTCAAGTCAACAGAAAGAGAAAGAATAGGAGCACCAGATATATTCTTAAAATAAAGAATCAATACACCTAAATTTCTTCTATATTCAGACTTTAGTCCAATTTGCAAAAGAGAGTCTTCATAAAACAGTCCTTCTGGAATAGTCAACAGGCGTCGGAATCCAACTTCCCAACCTGAAGATAAGATATTGCTGTTGCTGGGTGAAGCAAACTTAGCAGCTGATACTTTTCTTGGCAATGGAGGTGGAGGTGGAGGTGGAGGTTGTGATCCGTCACCATTAGGGGTCGAACTAATGGCTCTTCCAGTAATGTCTGCATTAAGTGGTTGTTGGCTATTGTTGAAGCTAAGATCTTGTAAGCTTGCTAAAGCACCAGCACCAGCACCAGCACTAGTGGCTACTACCTTATTGGCAGTCAACTCTTCACTTTGACTTCGGGAAAGAGGGCCTCTAACATCAAGGTTAAGCATTGCCCTTTCACCTTGTGCTTGTTTATTACCTAGAGCCCATACAAGCTTGTCTTCAGAGTGAGCGTGCTTAATATGCAACCTGGACAATAAAGCAGAAGTTCTCTCTGGGAATGGAGGCATTTCATCCCATACGATTTTCAGCAGATCACTATTTGGAGAATCAACCATTCTGAGATACTCGCAGGCTCTTTGCTGCAGTTCGGAATCAATTGCCGTAGAATAATATTCGAAAACTTGAACAAGTTGGGGCTTAATTTCAACAAACAAGTTTACAAATTTGACATAAGTGGTCAGAAGTAAGCCTTTTGTAAAAGTGGAACAGCTGGGGAATTTATCATGTAAAGCTAAAAATTGCTCGATAGGAGAATTTCCTGGATCATCAGCAATTAGATGACCGTATTCGCCTAAGATGTAACCTCCTACCTTGACCATAGTTTCATGACAAGAGGAATTTTTCAAATAAGAAAACACAATACGAGCAGCATATACTTGAAGGTTTTCATTATTGACAACAATTTGAACTACCCTTTGCCAAACTTCATCACTAACGTGGTTTCCAGCAATAGAAATAAGTCTTAGAGTGGTATCAACATACCATTGGTATTCAGATGCAAATTTCTCTGCAAGAATAGCAATTCTAATAACCATTTCTTCTCTAATAGCAAGGTCAGCAGCCTGGAGGTATTTTAAAAGTTCTCCTACAATTAGGTTTACATTGGAGCTATCGCATAGACAGTACAACACGTCAACTGCCTTACGACGGACAGAAATATCCTTATCTCTAAGGAACTTCATAACGGTATCCGAATGCTTTTTAATAGGAACGCTATCATATCGTGCAGCCAATATAGCCATCGAATTGAGGGAAAGGTATCTAATATTTGTTTCAGAAGATTTTAAAAACTTGCCTAATGCTTCAACAATATTATCCAACAGATCGGGATCGATTTCAAGGTGAATTGCCAAATTGATCACTTCAAACAATACAGCATTTTGGGCATTACTTTGTTGAACATTAGAGGCCGATACCGAATTTTGTTCCACAACTTTAAAGATAACGTCTCTCAGAGCTTTTTGAACGGTCTCGTCGGCCGAAGGTGGGTAGTACTGGAGCAACCGGAACAGCTTTATAAATAACCAAGGAGCAGGAACATTGTAATAAATATAATCCTCAGGACAATTTCCATTGAAAACCAGACCTTGGAGTCGTCGAACCACTTTACCATAAGACAATTGGAACTGGTCGGGAGCATCCTGCACTAAGGCAATCACCAATGAAACAACAGAGGTTGCAACACCAAGGTCGGGATGATCCAGCAATGCCATAATACGATCAGGCCATGTTGGCATAATAATTTGAGGGTTTCGTCTATAAAGTCTCAAAAGAGTTAAAGCAGCCTTCTTTCGAACAAAATCTTGAGAAGTAGGAGAAATCAACAACTTGAAAATATCACTTGACAAAGCATCACCAATCGACCTACCTCCAACAGTAGCTATACAGTTAAGAGCAAGACAAGTATGCAACTCATCCATGGATTCTAAATCTTTTCGCATACTATTGACTACCATATCCAATAGCTTATCATTCTCATTCAACATCAAACTAATTGCCAAGTATCCAATCTGTTTTTCGGAATATTTAGTAGATGATAATAAACTGACACTTTCAACATGACCAATATCTATTTCATAGCCAAGAATATACATATAAATAAGTTTGGAAATATATTTCTTTTTGTTATAGCCATTTAAATTGGAATCGCGGAACTTTTGTCGAATGTTGGCCAATTCAGTGTTGACTCTCTTGACTTCGGCTTCACGTGCACGGGCATTCCTTAAATCGGCAATAAATTGCACCAACCCTTTCATAGGCTGAGACATTTTGGAGTATTTTTAGACCGATGCAGTTTTGAAAAAAGTTGGTTTTGCCATATAATGACGGGCCTGAAAGAAATGGAATAAGAAAAATCAAGGGGAAGTTTAGTGTTGAAATGGAAATGCATTTAGAGATCGTGTCACCAAATTGCCCCTACCCTATAATCTCGTCGTTTACCACAGAAGTATAGTAAATAAAAGATTATAAAAATATTCAGAAATTAAATATATAAAAGACAGAAAAGACAGATAATAAAATAATTGTAAAAAGTTAACCGTAAAAATATAATAAATAAGATATTCGTAATGATGTCATATATATATATATATATAAAGAAAGCAGTAGGGCCGCTAGATCATCAGTCAGTGTACATAGCACTAAAGGTATTTTCAGTGGGGACTACTAGAGGGTATCGCTCTGCGAATTCCTTTTTCAATCTCCAGCAGAAAATTCCATCAGGTTCAGTATCTAAGTTCTCAACCAAAGTCACATCAGCACTTTTATCCTGAAGCATTTTACCGAATTGCTTGACATTGGCAAGGCCTTGTGGAGTTCTAATGGCGGTAAGCTCTCTAACCGACTCAAGAAGTTCATCTTGATGGTAGTTCTGACCGTAGTACAAAATTCTATCACGGATTTCAGGCCATCCAAGGAAGTTAATAATTGGGTTGTAACTACCCTGTAAAGTCATTTGATATGGGGTAGGTCTGAATCTTGGAGGGATTCGCTTGTAGTTAGCCTCAGTAGGTTCAATATCATATAACAATAAAGAAGCAATCCAAAGATCACCACCTAAAGGCATTGAATAGACGCAGAAATCAGGCTCAAACATTTGAAACATTGAAGAATATGATCGCAATAACTTAATCATAGTTTCAGGAGATCGACGAGATCCTAATAATCGTAGTGAACTTTTTAATCTTTGACTGACAGTTCGATAACTCTTAACAGTATCAGTCATTGGGCATCGATAATTTAAAGGACGTGTAGAAATCATGGTATTTTGTTTGATACAGTTGTCGTACATACTGTACAAATCTTCCCGTTTTGTAATAACCTCAGTAATGCCATCAAAAGTATCAGGACCAGCACCAGATCCACTAGTACTAACATCAAGAGCCAATGGACTATAATCACCATAGGTAGAAATGGAGGATATGACAGGTTCTTGATCTTGATCTTGAATCTTGACGGGTATTTGAACAGATTGTAATCCTGATTGTTTGTAAGGTTGCTGTTGGTGCTGTTGTTGAAAATGTATTTGTTCCTTGATTTTAACCCCATTGGATCCCAGTAATGAGGGAGGAGATGGAGGAGCACTTCTAAAATCAACTACTACCCGACCATTCTGGACAGGCGAAGCACTATTATTAGTATTAATAGAAGAAGATTTGTGGCCATTAAGTTCAACGATTCTATGAGCTTCTTGTAATAACGACTCGGAAGTTATTGAAGTTATTGGTACATCTGGAATATCTTTAGTACTATCCATTGCATCATTCACCAAAGCCGATATGGATCGTAACCTTCGATGTAAATTCAACACTCTCTGTTCCAATTTCTGATTTTCTTCCAATAACCTTAAAATTACATCCACACATGAATTATTGCCCTGTTTTTCATTGGATCTAACTGCATCTTTCATAATAGCCAATTGACTCTCCAACTCCTGGATTCGATTTAGTTGTCGTTCTCTGTATTTTTTCTGCGACACCCGATTCTGAGCTCTTTTTCGTTCCCTACGAGCATCAGTGGTAGAAGCAGGTAAATCTTCATTATCGATATCATTTTCACTGTCACTATCCTCAGGTTTTCGTTTCATTGTCTTTTGTATTTTTGATGTGTTTCTTTCACCCTGACGCAAGTCTACCGTCTAAATCATCTAGGTTTTGGAATTACAAATCCATGTATATTTATACACATATGAGTTAAAATAAGACCTAGTTGGAAGCAGTAAGTTAGAATGCGGGAACTCGCGTATTTTTATGATTTGCATCGCTTATAACTTGTTTTGTAAAGGCTGCTGTTGGACATTGAACCTAGTTAATTAGGTAACTTAGATGGTTTGACGTTAAATCGTCTACTCCTTACTATAAGCTGTACATGTTTCAGAGGTCCACAGGCCCATTCCAAGATTGTATTAGTTAAGTTAGTATTTTAATGCTTAAATGAGGGTTGAATTAATATTCAACCTCTAGACATTTCGGCTTCATTTGCTATTTGGTAGTGTAGGTACTGTTCATAGTTAACTTCAGTCAGTGAATCGCAGTTGGTGGGTCCTACATTTATGAAGTCAGGAAGTTTGGAAATTAAGTTGCATTCCTTTTCCTATCAAGCAAGATAAGCTTTAAATTGGTACCGACTTGTAACAACCCAAACAACAAATAGATCCTAGTATTTTGTATTTCTTATTGAATTGTTTTCTAAAGTAATACATATTATGTACAAAAGCAGCTTTAATGATCGGAATCTGGTTGATATACCGAGCATACACACTGCAATAGATAGGCTTGATGGACAACATCTCCGGCAATGTAGTAACTTCTTTGTAGTTGACTGACAACTTAGTTATCAGAATCAAAGTTATATAACTAACTATACTAAAGATCAACACAACATGATAATGAATTATTATTATTATTATTATTATTATTTTGCATTCTAAATTAGTGGATACTAATCCTGTTTTGGTTGAAATGAATTCCTTACTAACTTCCTAAAAATCAATTGTGATGAGCGTTTGTAATGATCCTGTCTCGCATATTAAAGCTAACCTAATCCGACCTTTTGTTACAGTGAAGAACAAAACCATGCATATTTTTTATCCGGTGCGACATTTTCAAAGGCGGGATTGCAACAACCAAAATGCGAAATAAACGAACAATTAATACAGGAATAGCGATCGCAAAAGGATGCTAAGCGCCTACAAAATTTCAATTATCAAACATATCTTGGTTTTACTGTGGGTTTTTTTCTTGGTATTTTCTTTTTGATATCTTTATTTACTATTAATAACAGGCGTATTGCTCTTCTATCGTTTTGACTATGACGACCAGCTATCTTAAGGTAAGGGGCTGTTTGGGAGCCGTCGGTTCCCAAAATTTAGACTATGAGCCCCTCTCTGGATAATTTCCCACATTAGCTAGCTTGATTACGGATATATTAACGCACACGAGATTATTCCTTACTGCTACTGGACACAAACTACAGTATAATCTGGTACCGTAAGTTTGCTGTATCGAATGATATCTCAAAAACCACCCAGACCTAAATTTGCTTCTTTCTCAGGGCGCTAACTATATGTACGGATTTGGCTTATTATGCACTTTTGTTAACTGTTAACTTTAACTTTTATAGACCTACATGATGCTCTGCAGCGGACAACATACCTCAGCAACCAGCTAAGTTAACTTTTAACTAGTACCTACACTGTAGCTTATTTTTTCCCATCTAGATGTCGATGTCCTGGTATATTATAGATAATGTATCTTTATTAAACCATTCCATTCTGTTTAACTAACAGCGTTTGAGGAAATATTTCCTTATGGAACGTGGCATGAGATAACGAGTAGTTTGTAAATCTATCCACTTAAGTAGTCGCGATACTGAAAAAAACTTTCTCTGTCCTATATTCCTTTTATCCCGGAACCTCTTTTGTGTACATGGCCTTAGATAAACATAGAAAGTTTGTATAATGACGTAATACCGACATTTAAATTTCAAGTTTTTAATAGATATCGATAAGGTTTGAATGACCCGTGACTTCGTGTAGAAACCATTAACTTAAAGTTCATTTTACCTAGTATATCGATGCATAGCATGAAGTTTGCTGTACTAGTAAGTTAAGTTACTGTAAATTACCGTACTAGGTACAGTTTCTGTAACACTGTTAAATCTAAGTCCAAATTAAAGGTGCATTTTACGTGATAACGGAGAATCTGTCATGGAAACACCTGGTCCAGAACGGATATTCACTATAACTATATCATTGAGCAATCTGTACATGGGTATATATTGTTACGTTTTTATGCATTGAGTTAACCACAAGTGATAGATCGGTTAAGCAAGTCGACTGGGTGTCTTAACCTGCATGAAATGAAACATTATTGTGATGATTATGCTCGCTATAAGATCATTCAATTATTAATGGGGTTTAAACGAATATATTTTGTGGGTTACTCATTTCTTTCATCATGGCATCAGTTTTTATCCTATGAAAATCATTTGTCAAGGTGTTTATCTAAATTGTACTTTACTATAAATACAAACATTTCAAGTTTCAGCATTAGTTTTAACACTGCTTTTACTGCTTGTTTTGCTGCTCGTTTGCTATAATAACTCTGTTAGTTAGTAAATTTAACAAAGGGGCAATTCCATCGGACTTAAACACGTGCACGTGACCTATCTCCAGAGCCATAGCATGACATGGCAGCTGGGCAAATATTTTATACATGTTAGATACAAACGTTGAACATTGAAATTGAAAAGGGTAACTTTGTTAACTAAGATGTCGTTGTCATCGTTGGTCGTGTGATACAAGCATCGGACAAGATGGTGCCGTAGATTTGGAGCTATATTATATGTAACCATCAGGTGTATCATGGGCACATATTAATGCGATGATCAGGGTTCTTGCATTAGAAAAAAATTGTATTTCATCTACTTTACTATATTGAAGTTTTTTTTTTATTCTCATGGTTAGTTAAGCCATTAATGCTTATAGATAGGGTTAAACTTTAAGTGGATGCTCCTTGTAAAAGTTCGGAATACTTGGTTCCGAGTAGGTTTAAGATTCTAACTAAAAGGTTACTTGTTTGGTCGATCTGCTGTGAACCACCAGCCAGTGTATCACCGGTCTCTTTATACAAAGAACACCTGAACAAGTGACTGAGTGAAATAACATTAATATCTCTAATAAGATAATAACTAAATATAGATAAAATCAGAGTGAGTGTTTTATTGAATTTGTCTGTTCACAACATATAAATACAATAAATTGAATCATTATATATATATTACATATTTAATATTATCTTTATATTTTGAACATAATTATTAAATCAGAGTTATGGTTTACCATCTAAGTTGAGAGTTTCCTAAAATCAGCACATCGACCAACTCCACATTTCGATATACTGTTACTGGTAATTACATATACGAAGGCATGCTAGAAGCATGCAAATAGGATCCTTGAGAATAACTTTAATGGATTCAGGCCCTACGACATTTTGTATCCGAGGCTTTGTCTCATCTGGTTGCTACGCCGTTGTTTTACGATAATTCGCATCGAGCCTTAAGGTAAACTTTAAATTCTAAACTCGTCAAAAACAACAAGCAAGTTCTACCAACTAGATCTTAACAATGAATCAGCATTGCTAAACTTAAGTCTAGATTATACAAATAGTCTATGACTGAATTATTCCACTACACTGTAAATGTAAATTTTAACTGATTACTAGAATCTGTTAGTCACCTGTACATTAAGTTATATGTTACAAGAACCACAGGCTCCTCCACTTGTAAGGTAACTTACGGGTGAGCTGGCCCAGCACTTTGCGCGCTCCTGGTGCCGTAACCACTTCAACGGCCTGTAATTTAAACCATCTGCAATATTGTCATTAACAAGTGCAGCAACCTGTAAATCTCTGTATCTTAGGGCAGATTTTACTCATCTGTGACTCGGACAGCTTCGTAAAAAAACAAGAAGAAAAAACAAATGTAGCTGCATAAACCTGGCTGGTTTTTTCTACACAGACCTTTTTCTAATCCACAATTCCAAGTCTTTGGTCTTTAGAAATGCTAATTATCATAACTTATAAATCCATTCATTTATTTAAATAGCCTTAAAAAGAACTTTTCTGAAGATACCTAAAGATTATAGGCATTTTTACCATAGTCAAAATTCGGGTGGTTCGGAACACAATGGTCCTCGGGTACGGGATGAATAAGCAAACTTGCCGCATTCGTCTCATTTAAGAAAAAATAGGTTAAGTTTACATGCAACAGTTACTCCAGCAGTATATATATATAAATATATTTATATATCTAGTATTAACTGGTAGACCGGTTCTATATTGAATTTTTTAAAAACGGTTTGTTTCTCTTTGATAGATATTTGTTCACCTATAAGAAACTGGTAGATTTGATGTATTTACCTTTTGATCGATATAAGGTATTCTATTCTCCATAACTGAGTATATCGTCTTTTGTTCGGTCGATAAATATTTATTTATTATTTAACACTATTCGACATTTTTTTTATTTATTCTTTTATTTGCGACAACAACACAAAAAAAAAGTAATAAGATTTGGTATTGTACCAGGAGTCGTTTTTGTTTTTTTTGTTTTTTTTTTTTTTTTTTTTTGCAGTTGCTAAATACAAACATGAAGTGGTTATTATTAGCATCTTTGGTAGCCCTTGCTATCGGAGCTCCAGTGAATAACAGACTGGAAGTGGTATCATCGGTCAATATAAGTCCACTTAAGTCAAATCAACCGGATATTCTTCGAGTCAATGTAGTTCAAAAGTCGTCTTTAAAGAATTCAGATGATTCTATAGTTTCTCAATCGGCTGTCAATTTTTTCTATACTTTTGATCTTAGCCCATCTAGAGATTTGGTAACTCTTCCGGACCTACCGCTTAAAATATATCCAGTATCGACTCACAAGGCTAGCTCTTTTGCAACATTTATGCCTGAATCTGTTGATGGATATTTTGTTGATAGTGTTGACAATTCTCAAGTAGAGGATGATGATGAACAAAGAAACGAGCCCTTGTTATGGCGAGGATATGACGATAATCTACGATGTTTTGCATTTTTAAAAGTTGAAGTTGGCGAAGATCAAATCCGATTTATTACTATTAAATCTTCTATCAATGAAAAGGAGTTAGAAGATGTTAAGGTGCAGTTGCCAACAATTGGAAGCAGTCCAGAAAATGTCCGAGACTATAAGAACCAAATGTATCCACTTGAGAAGCCCATTTCTTTAAATACACCGGTAGATCCGGATTGTGAGCAAAAGGAATCTTCTATCAAGGATGCCATTTTTCGATACTATCGGGGTGGTAAAAAGGATTATACCAAGTATGGAAATTTCCAGGAGATGTGTGAATATGTTTCAACTTTAATCATTGGCTTTGTTTCACCATTTGTTCTTTTAGCATTGTTATTTGCAATGACTGCTGTTTGTGTGTTTGCTTGGCTTCATATCTCTCAGGATAGAGATGACGATGAAGATGTAGAGGCACAAATCGATAATGAAGGGCCTATTAATGAAAAGAACAGAATCTTGCTTATTTAATCATACAATCTCTCCCCCCTTCCCCACTTTTTAAAAGCATTACCTGAAGCACACACCCCATCATTTAAACATAATTTTTTTTTATATTTGATCTTTTATTTTAACTTATTAGTCACTCTTTATGCAGTCATGTTATTTATTTTGTTTTAGTATTATTTTTAGTTGTATATTTTTTTTTCATTAATACTATTAATATATATATATACTTATTTAAGTTAAAATCTGTTAAAATCTGACGACAATCTTGACACCAGAGTTCTTACCATTTCTAACAATGTCAAGAGCTTCGTGAAGGGAGTCAAAACCTCCAGATAATATTTGAACTGGCATGTGCTTGAAGCTGTTAATATCGGAATTCAAAATGCTGTTGAATTTAGCAGCAGTCTTAACGGTTTGAGCCTTTAAGCCTTCAGGAGAAGGAATAGGATACCCTTGCTCACCAAACTTCTTTAAGTCATCAATAGCAAGGTAAGCTAATGGGAATGTGATCTTTGTAACCTTAGGATTGACAGTCTTAATGGTAGACTCGTCAAACATAAGGGAAGTCAACAAAATACTTGGCTTGGTAGTAGACAATACAGAGTAAACATCCAAAGTAGTAGGGGGGATAGTAATGGTGTCGTATGCCAAGGTGATGTTATCGCCAGCATAATTCTTGATTTGATCAAGGACATCAGCATCATGGTAATCGAATAATTCGTCAGCGCCTAATCTCTTTAAAGTATCGAAATTCTTCTTAGAGGCAGTAGCAATAACCTTGAAACCAGCTCTCTTACCGAATTGAATAGCAACTTGTCCTAAGGAAGAAGCACCACCCCACACCAAGTAGACATTGTCAGCATTCTTAGCATCGTAGTCGATGGAGATACCAGCATAGTATTCAAATGCAATAAGGTTGGTGTAAAACCCAACAGGAATAGAAGCAGCACCTTCCCAAGTAGTGATAGGACCTTCAGGAAGAGAATCGGATTTAGCATACTCCAATTTAGTAGGAGGCTTGACAGCGACATTGGCCCAAACTGCTGCATATTCAGCAAAGGCTCCATTTTCCGGAGTATAAACGGAAGCACCAGAGGTGAAGCCAATAATTTGATCACCAACCTTGAACTCACTAACACCCTCGGAAATTTCAACTACCTCGCCAGCAAGGTCACATCCAACAATTGAGCCATCCTTCCCAAGGTTGAAGTCAATATGCTTGAAGTCAGTAGGATTAATAGCAACTGCCTTGACCTTAACAAGGACTTGACCGGGCAAGAGCTTGGGAATGGCAGTTTCTTCAACAACTGCTTTAGTTCCACGAGTAACAAGTGCTTTTTGAGTAGTCATATTGTGTAGATTGGTTCTTTTCTGGTTTAACGAAAACAATGAGACAGAAAAAAACAGAGGAATAGGCGATGCTCAACTATTTATATGAGTTACTGTTAGTAAACCTGACGTTCGGCAGATTTTTGTTGCATAAGGACACTTGCGACCTGACAAATACGGTTAGGGTGAAAGTGCGTTAGAAGTTTCTCGCAGCGGATCATCCAACCTTTCTCACGGACTAAATAAAGTCGCATTTAATATTAATAACAGTATCTCCGCTACTGTAATTAACAAGATGTTCTGCAGGCTCGTATTTTTTAGTCGCTTACATACCTAACTAAACTCCCAAATCATCTATATATCATTAAACTATTTATCAATTTTGAAGTTATATAATTCGTCAATTACTAATCATATATATTTTCGATCAAATTTGCTCATTTAACGTTTAACATATCTAATGTCCTGAGAAAACCTTAGTAAAGCTCATCAATAATCGGTGATCCACCTACAGAACAAAATTAAATACAATAAATCTAAGTAGCCCGTTTTGTATAACTGAAAACTCCTCTAACTATTAAGGTTGTTACTCGAATAGTTGCAGTAGTTTCTTATTAGATATTATTGATTGGGCTTATATAATTTTTTCAGGTATGGGGTTCGCAGATACACAAATTATGTGGGGAATGATTTGAATGATATCTCAAAGTGATCTCTGAATTGATTAATAAGACCTCGTTTTTGAAGGAAAATGTTAATCATGGAGTAAAATAAATTAACCGAGTTTTACTTTGCATTCATGACGATATTTTAGATCAGTGAGCAAAAAAGTACCGGTATGGTTATGTGGCTAGAACTGATTATATATTGTATTGAATGTATTGGCATTGATATTTAAAACGATATAATTAGGCTGAAATTATAGTTAATGATTGGCTAATTGTAGTAGGTAAATTAATCAGCAAAATAGTGACCACGACGAGCACCCGAACCACTGTATTTGGAACTCAATCATTTGTATTAATAATTTTAGCATATACCACTCATTATGTGGTTTATCTCTATAGCTATTTGTTATGACTGACTAAGTAACCATCAAAGCTGTGGAATCATACTCGTAATTACAGTGGTACTTATTGTATTGCAGATTCTATCACATATGCTTTGCTATCAGATTTTCGTAAAATGACTTCTCATCATACCTGTCATCAGTTGTCGTAACAGTTTCTGATTGCTATATGGATTTTATTCTAAATAGACTCTGCGGGAAATATTATTAATTTCTAGCTGTTTGGTATAATACCAGAATTAGGTGACCTGCAATGTGGTTTACAAATCCGAAATGCTTACTTTATAAAGTTTATACTCCATAGATTAAATTGAACTGATACTAATATAGCAAACTTTTTAGAACCCCCCCCCCCCCCAAACCGTTACTCTCTAGTTAGTTTGTATAGTTTGACTGATCATGGCAGCTGTAGTATTAAGCAGAAGAAGAAATAGTAAAAAGTTAGTAACTTACAACATGCATGATGCAATATTATATTAGGACTTGTCTCTTGCTACATTTAATCAGATGCTCTTAACTTATAGCTTAACTTATTTTCAGGGTTATGATACTGTAACATGTTACGATTGAAATCGATATTATTGGCTAAGTCAATTCTGAAATAGTAATTTTGTTCATATTTATTTATTTTTATTCAGTGGCAGCATTAACATAAGATAACACGAAAAAAGAGACATAAGATATCATAAATGAGGAGCATGAGTTAACTAGCACAGGAACTATATAATATACAACATTCATCCTAATTTGAAACTAAAAGACAAGCTCTTTGAACCAACTTTGCTCCAATTGTTTCTAGGGATTTGGTTAGAATGTAGAATATACTACCTTAGCACTGGTTATCGTTCTATTTTTCATGTACGACTCTGCATCACCCCATATTTTCGTAATTTGGAAAGAAGGCGAGCCCTTAAAGAAGGAGGGACAATAAGATAGGGAACCGTCACCAGAAAAGTTTTCCTGGTCTTCACTATAGTAGGGATTTTCGTATTATATTATTAAGAAACAGAAAGGAGAAAGAAAAGACTTGATCACTAGAAGTACCAGTAGAAGCCAGTCAAAATAAAACTCTCCAAATGATATTTGGAAAAACATAATGAGATATCTGGGTAGTGCTTACGGAAAGTCCATGACGAAGATCCAAAAACCCCTTGTCTTCCGCTTAAGTATGCAGTAGCGGATTGAAGGCTATAGTTGACTCTTTGTTGTAGACTTTTCAGACTAGCTACTATTAAACGTGGTATTCAGAAATTTCTAGACTTGGATAATGCTAGTGTTATGTTTCCACTCGATGGAAACAATCACCAAACAGAGAAATCAACTACAATTAGGGGTAAGCGATCTTGGTCCTCAGCTACTTTAAAAGGTTTTAGATTCCTTGCTTATCCATACTGCTAGATCTTCTCTTACTAACAGTGTCAGACTTATCTAGACTTGGTCTGCTTCACACACCGGTGCACCAAATAAATGGAGGCTTTAACTGGCAAGACCTAATAATAATTTTCAAAGCAATTTACCAACCTATGGACAATCAGAAGCTATTAAAATCTTCCAATCGGTTCTATGGACAAAGAATCATCCTAATACTGGGATTATTAGTGTCTGGGTTCACCGCTGCAATTTGAGAACTGAGCTTAAGAGACACGTCTCAGGAGTTGAAGGCTGAGTTTTCAGAAAATTGGGAGAGCATAGTGAACTCTCTGCTTTACTATATATCAATACCGAGCCTAAGAATGTATATGTTATCCCTTGGGGACAACTGGGCATAATGAGACTGCCAACGGCCCTCATTGTAATAGAACCTAGGACTGGATTGAAGACCAAATCTATACTTATGTTTAGATAATTTAATACTAGAATTCATTTCAAGAATTTATTTTAATTAGGAACTTTTAGATCAATATATAATAATAAGATATTTGATAATACCTCTTTTTGCATTCTAAAATAATCACGACTAATTATGCCTGCTGAGATATATGATATATAAATAATTTTTCAAGAAAAGTGGAAAAGAATGTATGCTTTTCTAACCGAGAACAGAAATTATCCTCGTGTAAAAGGAAGGTACAATGTATACAGGACACCCTGCTGGTGGAGAAGATATATATAGGGGCATTGGAATGGTTGAAAGGCTTTAAGGTTAAGATGAATAGGTACTGCACCAACGTCGTCAACTCTGCAACTATCACTTTTTTTCTTGGAAGAGGATTTAGCTTAATTTAAAACTGAACTAAGTGTCTAACACTAATGAGTTTTTGAAAAAGTCTTGTCTCCACTATTATGAAATTGAGTTTGGACATGATATAAGCCAAAATAACATATCCTTCAATTAGCAGTTAATAAATTCTGTTTGGAGGTTTCGACATTATCTTTTTAGTTATGAAACTCATATTAACTACATGCTAGCTATTAGTTACTTGTTATATAAAAATGAATAGATTCCCCATCAAAAAAAAAGAAAAAAAAAAAGTCCAGTGGGTTAATTGGTCAATATGGATACGGTTGTTGTTTGGGCTTATCTCACCGCAAGATAACTGTTATATAAATTATAACTGTTGACGATAAGCTCTCTCAACATTATTGCTGCAATGCTAAGCTTTAAATTAACTTGGTTGATCTCGTCATCTGCAATACTTTACAATTATTGGGCAACCATTATGTCCATAAGTGCAAGTAGAGGTAAACAAGGAGGTTATGTCCTTATCAAAGTTTGAATCAAATATTGATAGCGGCAGCTAACTATTTCCAGTAGTCGGCTCACTGTAGACCTGGATCCGCATTGGCTATACACTGTAGATATAAAATAAGCAAAGGTAATATGATTAACTTGTTACGGCTCTAAACTAGATATTGATTTATCCTAGAAAAAGGAAGTTGTAGTAGTGTTGGTATGACAAAAGACGCATGTGCTGTTATTTTGTTTTAATTTAATACTTCATTTAATATCAGTGTTATCAGTTACTTTAACTGGCTATAGGCATGATGTCATTCACAAGAGCCATTGAAATTTCAAGCGTCTTATTTAATTATTTAATTGTAGATACACAGTTGCCGCTTAAATCTGTCTCTGACCAGCCTGATTTCAGGCAGCTTCAGGGGTCTCAGGTTGCCTGCCTACCTGTAGGCAACCTGTAGGATTCCTGTAGGCCATCCGTAGACGACAGACTAGAAACCCAGGCACTAGCTACCGCTAACTAAACTGTTTTTTTTTTTTTTTTTTTCTTTTTTAGTTTTCATGTGTTAATTAACTACGGCACATCCGTTGTGACTTTTCTAGTGCAATTCACAGCAGCGCTGTTGATACTCAAAAGCGTAACTTACAAATTATTGTACATTTACATACTGTAACATTTTCCACTGTGAAAAATTCTATGACGTAACTGTCGCATAAAACAAACATTTGATTTTCCAAACCACTTTAAAACATAATCAACACACAAAAAGGTTGTGAGTGTACTAGTAAAATGACCACATTATCTAAATAAACAACTGGCGGTTTTTAAGCCCCCTCATCAGGAAATATTTAGAGGATGTGTCGTCGAGTTGGATTGATCCAACCAACTTTACCCTTACCTGGGCCTCCTTAATCGACCTTATCAGCTGAGCTTATCTGGATAAAAGTGCCATTCCAGGATCTTCGGTCAATAGTATGTGTGAGAACGATAGCATTTGACCGATAACCTAGCTTTTTCTTTAAAAAAAAAAAACCCGCATCTTTATCGCCTACAAATAAACTGTGGTAAAATTTCCAACTAATTTTAATTATTATTTCTTACTATTAACATAATTGTATTGTTGTTACTGATTGATTAAAACTTCCCCATTTTTCCTATCTATTATTTCATCAATTGACTGATTGAATTATTAGGACCGTTGAATTTTTTTTAACCGAGACTCCGATTTTAATTTGTTCCACCCCTTTCTTTATTGTCCCGGTTACGGTAAATCGTAGACCTAGACGCAGAATTTTCAGTGAGTCAAAAGTATTTTTTTTTTCTTGTCTTTTCTTCGCTGGCGCTTACGGTAGGCTACACTCTAATTGTAAGCAAGTAACCTCCTTACTTAAGTGTTGGTTGGTACAGGGCAGAGCGGCGGTCCACCCTATAGAGTACGTACAGTACGCTCACGGATTGATAAACTAGATAGTGATATCATATCTAATCGTGACACCTCTTTGCTATCTTATCGATAAACTTAACAATATACCAACCATTTGCGAAAGTCCAATCAAAATTTGTTGTTTCTTTTTAAAGTTTATTATTTCGATTGCAAATATTGTATTTTTGTACTTTTGTTTATTTTTTGTTAAGTTTTGGTTTCTCTTCTGATTATAAATTTCATATCAAGCATCTTATTATCTCGGTGTTGCTTTAGGTCCCTGATAGTGTGTTGAAATTTTATGTGCGATTTTTTTCTCGTCTCTCAATAGTGAAAGAAAAAAATCCTGAAAGTCATTAACAAACCGACATTTATTATACGCCAAATAAGGTTATTTATAATTATATTTTTTGTTCTTGTTTTTTTTTTTTTAAAAAAAAAAGTTTTCTTTCATATCTAGTGTATATGAATTATTTTTACAATATCTGTTTGAGTCAAGTGGTGGATTGTCGATTTTGGTTTGAGAAATTCCCAAAGTCTATGCTATTATAGATAAAGGTATACAAACAAAGAGAATTTACAAAGAAAAAAAAATAAAGAACCAAATAAACCTGTTGGATATTGTTTTGGTTGTATATTTGTTTTTCTTTTTTATTTTCTTGTTTTGTTCTTACAAAAAAATATTAAAATGCTGTCAGAACAACCGCAAAAGACGTCACCGATATTTTCAATCATGGAGAAATCTCAACCTTCGGATATTAAAAATGAGTCTAATATCATTAGTGCTTCTTTAGACTCATCAACTCGTAATAATGCCTCAAAGTCTCCTGTTTTGACAAATTCTAATCAGGCTTATCGTCCTAGTCAAGCAGCTTCATTATCTTCAGAATCTACCCCTGTTAAACCTGAACATAGTCAAAGTTCGAGTACTCCTGATGCTAAGAGTGGTTTAGATTCAATTTCAACTCCTAGTAGTATTAAAAGTCAAGGTAGTCAATCTTTCACTCCTATTTCTTATTCATCTGATCATCAACAACAGAACCAACATCAACAATCCAATGGTGATAGTCAATCAGGAGAAACCTCGCCAAATAGTCAAAACAGTTCAAGACAACACGGTAGTCATCACGGTAATGGAACAACTTGTCAAAATTGTCATACTACAAATACGCCTCTTTGGAGAAGAGATGAATCGGGTCAAGTGTTGTGTAACGCATGTGGTTTGTTCTTGAAGCTCCATGGTCGTCCTAGACCAATCTCTTTAAAGACTGACGTGATCAAGTCAAGAAATAGGGTACGCATTAACATTGCTCCTGCTAGTAATAATATACCAAGTCCTGGTGGCAGCTCTAACAACCAGCAATCCAATTCTTCTTCAAATGGTTCTATGGGATCTAACCAACTTCCATTGGCTAATAACCAAATCACCGATCCTTCCGACTATAGATCAAGAGTAACAACCAGTTCTGACTTCAGACCAAGAAAGAAATATTCTAAAGGGAAATCGTCCGGTAGCTCTAATTCCAAAAATTCTTCTCCTGCTCTGACTCCTAAGAGTGATAATTATAACAGTACTTTGCCCCCTATGATACCTATGGATCATTATCACCCACCTCCTCGTCCCTATTTGCCATGGCCCTCACCATCTAATCCAAATTATCCTTCTCCTACTGGTCATCAATATCATCATATGCATTTAATGCCCCCTCAATCTTCTGGATCTCCTCCCCATCAACAGCCTCTTCAACAAATTACTAGCCCATTACTTTTACCAACAAATTCTACTGCAAATTCGAATCCAAATACTAACCAATCTGGCATGAACTATAGAAATGGTAATTCTGGTCCTGTTTCAACTCCTGGTTCTTCTCAGGCTCCTAGTAATGGTAGCTTTACAACTGTTTTAGACCAGTTATCTGCTGCTGCTAGTGCTTCTCCTTATTTAGCCCCAAATCAACCAGAATCTGACACTAGAGCTCCTAGACCGGCTCCTACCACTACTAGCAAGTCTGATGAATCCCCTACTTCTGCTTCAGGAGAATCGATTTCTCCTGGAAGACTTTCTCCTAAGACCAAAGAATTGTCAAAGTCTGAATGTACTTCTTCTTTAGCTATTTCAAATGAAGTTCAATCACTAAGAACTCGAGTGTCTGAGCTTGAACTTGTTAATGATTTATACAAATCTAGGATGAGTGAATTGGAAGCCATGGAGTCGTCTGCAAGACGATCAGAGTCCGAAGCGCTAACTAGCCAATTGAAGCTACGAGATACTGTGTCCACATTGGAAAAGAAAAATTATGAATTAACAAAGGAGCTCGAACTAATAAAAGAAAAGTTGCGGTCTTTGAACCAATCTATTAATGTTGTATCTACTACTGAAGAAAAGCCTCTCTCTGCAACTGGTCTAGATGATGAAATTCGAAGGAAAAAATTAAAGGTTGCAGATCTTTTGTAATGAGAAATTGCTATTTATTCATTGTCGGTAAAAGAATAGTGTTACTGGCACAAACTTGACGTTTATGGTATTGATGTTTTTATTTTCTTTACGTTTGTTACTTTTTTATTATATTTGTTTAGACTGTATTTCAATAATTGCTTGTAAATATTAGCTTGGGAAGTGTACTATTAAGATGGATAATGGAGGGAAAAAATCCTTTTATATTTTGCTGTTTATATATATATATATATATATTATAACATATTGTACAAAAAAAAATTATTATTATTCATTAGTTTGATCGAAAATATCCGATATTGGTAATCTGGTTGTCGTTTGCAATGGAACCATTGCTTCTTTAACCCATTTTAGATTTACTATATCAACTGCCCGCAGTCGTAAATCTCGTTTCTGTAAACACCCCTCTACTATCTCTATTCCTCCTTGCCATTCTTCATCATAAGGAATTTCATCACTATCTGGGTCTCTCTTAAATGCTATCCATGACCATTCAACCCGAGCTATTCTATGAGCAGTTCTTCCTCTAGCCCTACTAGCAGAAATGTTTTTAGGAGGGTCAAATGGTAATCGACCCTCCATTATGGCATACAAAAGAACACCTATAGCCCATGAATCTGTTTGACGTCCATCATACGGTTGTCCCATCAAAAGTTCTGGTGGGACATAATCTTCTGATCCACATCTTGTAGTTAGGAATGGATTTTCTGGGTCTATTTTTCTTGATAATCCTAAATCAGTTAGAGTAACGATAGGCTTAGGGACTCTTTTGTGGTCTGAGATACTGAAAAGCTCATCGGCTTCAATATTCAATAATACATCTTCATGTTAGCTTGCAATATCAAAGAAATTAATTTCTGTTTACTGACTTTCCAATTTAATATCTCGATGTACAATATTATTCTCATGCAAATATGCTACTGCATTGATGACCTCTCCAAATATTCTTCTGGTCAGAGCAGGCGTTAGCTTCTGTCTATGTTTTGAAGCTAATTCAAATAAATCACCACCTTTGCAGAATGGTAAAACCATCAAAGCTCTGGTACTATCCATATTAAAACCGTGTAACACGATAAGTGAAGGGTGACTGATATTCTAGAAACATTAGTAATGCGAATAATTTTAAAACTACACTCGTCAAAATACACACCTTCATAATGTCGATTTCTCGACTTAGACCTGATTCTATAAGCTCTCTTGATACTCCTCCTTTGGCACCCATAGTAACAATCTTGATGGCAACGAGAATACTTTCAAATCGATCGTCTCTCCTGTATTCATCAGTTACGTATCTTGCAACAGGTTTTGCCAGAATCACCTTACTAAAGGCTCCTCTACCTAATACTTTTATTTCTCTCCATGTTGATCTCTTATGATTTGTATCATAAGCTTCATAAATATGTCCTGAAGACTCGGGCTCTGTGGTTGTAGCAGTAGAATCATTGCTATCAACAACAGTGGTCAAATGCTGCAATGGCGATGGAACAGTAGCTTGAGTATTTCCTATCTTTTCTCGCTGCAATTTTTCAACAACATATACCTGCTCAGAGGAAGAAGACCGACCATAAGCAGGTCTGAATGGAGGAGTTGCAAGTGGAGTCCTCAAATCGCTATTAGATCTGGTTCTATTGCTTCCAGATTCGAAGGTTACTGGAGAACTAAGCTGTTGCTGTTGGCGACGTTTGGCAACTACTAAAGGAGCAGATGTGGATGTGGATGCGGATGGAGATGAAGAAGTTAACAACTCTCGATCAATAGGAGATCTAGAAGGTAGAATAGTTAATCCAGGAATTATGGGCCGTAGAATATTGTTATTCTGAGTATTTGCAATGGGGATATATTCACTTATAACTCTCTTGTCACCCGGACCAAAATGAGCATCAAGTTGTTTTTGTAATGATTTTGCAGCGCTTTCAGCACGCTCGGCCCTTCTAAGCGAGTTTGTTCTTGAGATAGCAGACATTGGTGGGCTTTGTCCATTGTACGACCTAAATAAACCTATTTTCTCGTCCTGATCATATACTATCGGAGATGGTAGAGGAAGCACATCACTATCATTATACGTACTTTCATTTGAGCCATCATTGATGGGAAACCCCGACGGTATCTGTAAGCGCAAAGGAATCCTAGCACCAGCATCTAATATTGCTCTGTTTACAATGTTAGCCTCTTCCCGGCTCATGTTCCCGCTCAAGCTGCTGATGAGTGATTTATTCGGTACATTTGCCGGGTTTGGTTTTAATTTTGGATTAGCTGAATCATTAATGTCGAAATCAATGATTTGTCTAAGCTCAACAGGATCCGATTCATCTGTATGCTGTTGACTACGGTCGGATTCAACCTCCATAGCGGTCATCGACACTGGGTAAGCTTGCTAAAGGATAATAACAAAAAGAACAAGTTTCAGGAGTCTAGAAAAAATGTCTTTGAAAATTCTCGTATTTTGTTCTTTTTACCTATTTTGAATGTTTATGTTCCGTTGTTTTTAGGTGTAGTGGTGGTTGACTATTAGTATCCTCAATTCGAGATCCAGCCACTATCAATACAATAACAAATGGAGATATCGAAAAGTTCTAATTGTCGCTAATCCAATTCATAATCTGGGTAATATGAAAATGGTAAAGTCGAGACCCTGCCCGTCAAAGGTCTGTTTATAAGCCCTCTATTTAAAAGGTTTCTTACCGTAGAGTAAATAGATAAAAGAAAAGATAATCCAAAGATTAGAAACATATATATTTTCAAGCCCATCCCGGTACCAACAACACGCTTACTACTGTATGTCAGATGAACCCCTACCACTCAGGTAACAAGTTAGCTACCGTACGTCCTGTATCTACAGTAGGGCTGAAGTGCTTATTAGACAAGTAAGCCTAGTAGCCGTCAAAACACCATCAAAAGGAGTGCCTGGTAAAGCGAGACATTTTTCAGCTCTGTCCCGAGGACAACTCTATAGAGTACTTTATTTCCCGTAAAGCTACTCCACATGCCCGTTAAATCAGCACTCAAATATACAGAGCATATAGAGAGATTACTTCATATTACTGGGGGACATAGCTGATTGATATTGTCATAACACAATGGCGCCGATCGATGGGTACCATAACAAATTGGTAGAGACCGTGCTTTAGTTGGACTACTAAGTGGATCAGGCTGCCAAGTATTTTGGGCTCATCGTGTATGGTGGGGTTGGTGCAAGATTAACAAAGCAGCCTGTGCACGCCTCATCTGAAAACAGCAAGTAGCACTGAGACATCTATAAATCTATTTATTAATAGCGATTTGATGTTAATATGTTGATGGGCAATAGTATATTGGGATTCTAAATATAAATGGTCCTTTGGAGAAGTTTTCACGAGTGTTGATTGAATTGAGTGGGTTGTCTTACATTAACTGATCTAACAGTGAAATGTTCTCATGTAACTGTACTGCCTGTGTAACAATTAACATTAGCAGTTGTTAAAAACTAGAATGGGTTGGTGTTCGTTGGTGTAATTAGGTAAGTTGACTTACTGTACGTTGATAGCAGCATGTGATATGACAACGTTAGATATTAAATTAATTGATGCAAACATTTAACTCTTTGCTAATAATAGAATTAGCAAGTTAAATCTTAAAATTGGGTAGTACAAAAAAAGTTTAGCACCTTCCTATCTCATTTATATATGTCATGCTTTGTGAAGTTTGTCAGTAGTGATTTCCGGCTCAGTTACCGGTAACCGGAGTAGCCCTGTGCTATTAAGCTATTAATTCATAATCAAATGCGGTCACTTGGGGTATTTATTTACATATATATTGTATTTCTATTTTGAAAGTAAGAGTAAATTGATACTCGATTTGAAATTCATTCATTGATTTAAATATAATTATAATATGCAATTAATATTTTAAATTTTAATGGTATAAAGGCTTCGACAATAAAGCGTATACGATAACAGTCATAGTTACAAACTCACAGTGTACAATATAAAATTATACATGTATTGTAATTAGTATTTGGAATTTTCTCCGCATATGCTATAGAATATTACATGGTTTATTGTCTTTCGAATCTTACTCATAGGAAATGGAAAATTTCAATATTCAATTCGATTTTCAAAGGAAAATTCTTCAAACCTACCCAGTTTCAGTTATAAATACAAGATACTACTTCATCTAAAAGTATCATCACATCATATCTTATTTTCAAGATTATTTCGGCTTTGATATTATTAAACTTATTATAAACCTAAAGCGTCACTATCATTTAAATCAGGTCATGCTCCTCGGTTACAACCGTGAAATTAACCACCAAACTGCCTCATTTATATTGTGTATAACAGAAAACTACCTATCAATAATATATTATAACAATATCTAAATTAATTGTAAATCTATAAATTCAATATCTTTTTCAGCTCATGATTGCACCAAGCACCCGAATCAGATACCCGCCATTCAAGTTAACAGTTTACAGGTGTCGAGGGCCAAAATGGTTAGTTAGGCTTAACCTAGCCCTAATTAATTGATTTCACCCAGCTTCAATCAGCTACTTCACGAGCCTGGAGCTTGACATTGATTCTTTCGGCGTGTATTGTCGATTTTTAAGGGCCATTAAGTTTTTGGATAATTTAATACGTATGTTATATGGAGTTTTGGTATGCAATGATCGCATTGTTTCTAATATTTAGAGTGTTTAATTGTAATATCAAAGTAAAGTACTGGAGTTTCAATATCTCTAGCCATTATCTGCCAAGGCTTCTTTTTTTGTATTTATTGACCAAACATCTTCAACTGGTTTTATGATTGGAATGAACTATTGAATAATTATCAATTTTAATATCAACAAAAATACCAAAAAAAAAAAAAACAACAACATAGATTTAGAAATAAAACAAAAAACGACCTGACAAAAGTAAGTGCGACTGGTAGTGAAAAAAACTACAACAGCAACATATATTCATTAAATTAATTTTCACCAACAAGTATCACCGACCATAACCACCAATTAAAAAGAATTATATATTAGTTTGACCAGAAAGGTGGATAACTCTCTGTGTCTAGTCCCTTCTTTAATATGGCAGTTCAAGAAGGCACTGTATTACCAGACTCGGTATTACAACAACAACTGGTGGTTGGTGAGAATGGTAATACTGCTAATATTATAAACAAAAAAAGTTCACAACCACCGCCAATCCCTCATATTATAAGCAACTATTTGCCTTTATCTCAAATAATATCGAATTTGGCGATCCATAGCCATGCTGAATTGCAAAATGTTTTAGAAACTTTACCTAGTGTAAGCTCAGACTTAACGCGGAAGCGCAGACTTCTTGATTATCTGGTTAAATCTCGACAAGAATTTATCAAGTTGTATGTATTATGCAAATGGGCTTCTGTTAGTGAAGAAATATCTCGGTGTATTGATGTAGTAGCATGGCTTACTGGTCAACAAAACTGCTTCAACAATGTTGTAAATGTATTACATTCGATAGAAAAAACCCTTGGTGGAGCTAAATTAAGGAATCCTGATCTTGAAACTGCTTTAGAGGTGTTGAAATATGGCCAGCCTGTTCAACAAATAAGAGAATTCGTTCCTGTGAAGAAATTACCCCCTCAGCTTGTTCTTCAAACTTTACGTGACCTCAACGTTCTTTTATCAATTAGATTAGCATTAAGTGAAGAATTACCAGCAAAGTATAAAAACTATGAAATTGCTGATGGAAGAGTTAAGTTCACTATTGATGATTCATTTGTGGTCGAGCTAGGAGTAGCCGATGATACTGTTGATGCTAGATTTTTTTTTGTTGACTTCACGTTTTGCTCTTCTGATGGACTGAAAACTTCTGTACCAGTAGCTGTAAAGGCACGATTAGAGAAAATCGTTAATAAACTACTAACTGAAAAACCTCTAGCAGATGTTTTCCACTGGTTACTGCGATTTACTCAAAATCATAGATTATCACAAATCAATGACCAACTAGCGTCGTTAAGCAGAGGCTTATGGGCTGGTGTCATTAGTCATCTATTTTTACCTGATAAGAGTTTAATAGTTGCCAACTACTGGATCAACAGACCTGGCCCAAAAAATATCGTTAGAATTGGATTATCCAAAGAACATAGCATTATGATTCAATGGCAAAGAAATAACAAGAATGTTGCTTTAGACAGTGGTGATACTTCGTTTGGTATTGATCACTATGATGTAGAGATTCTTCTTCAAGAAATTATAGCAATTCATTCGCGGTTCATAATTCAAGGTGTCTATGCTAATGTCCAGGAAGCTCTAGGAATCACCAAGCCTGAAGGTACCGATGTATCATCTCCTTCAACTATGCACCAGCAATCAATTGATAAAGAATCAACTGAAATAGTCAGTTTAATTTCCCCCTTTAAGCTCAAATTGCAGTTGACAGGTAAAAAATCTGTTATTTTCTCTCTTGATTCTCTAGGTGGTAGGTGCGTGCTTCAAAGTTCGACGCAACTCATTGCGTCAGCTGAAAAGTCCCTCAACGATTTAACTGATTTAATTTCTGAAGCACCAGAGCTTCTTCTCAAATTGCGATATATTGCATTACAAGAAGATATAACCCAACGAGCCAAAGCTGCAGGATGGGTTGCCAATTCAAATATTAGCATTTCAAAAGATGACATCAAAAAGCATTTTAACGATCCTTCTGTTGTGTCTGCATTTGGTATTCGTCAAAAGAGCTGGGCTATGTCTTGGTTCTTACTCATTGCTATTCGAAGAAATGGTGCCCCAAAGTGGTTTATGAGTAGTCTTGAATCTAAAGACAAAACCTGGGTTATCCAATTTCTTGCTCCTATTACTGTTGATATTAAGGACAATTCAGGAATTCCAGAGTACCGATTGTTTGATCAATTGCGGGAGTTCACTACTTCAAGATTCATGATCCACTCTATTTGCCGAGAGCTTAACACAAAGAAGGCTAGTTATACATTGGTTCGTGGCGTTAGTGATACTGGTATTAAGGTTCCAGCCATTCTAGTTAACTTGGATACGTTAACTACAAATAATTGGGCTTACTCAAGTTTATTGATAACGTTGAAGGGAAACCATCTTGCATTGTTACAGGGAAGGACAAAAAGAGCTTTATCACTAGGCAAATCAGAAGATGGAAACTCCAGTGCTAATGGACATGTAGCTAATAAGACGTCTATCTCTGTTGATTCAGAGACGGGCCGATTCTTGTTACAATTACCTCTTGATCAGCAAAAAGAAGGCAGTTTCCTTGACTCAGCTATTAATCAACTTTCAAAAATTGAAAGAATGGTTAGCTTTGTTGAGCTTATTAAAGTTATGAAACTGCAATTAAAAGATGCTTCAATGGATCAGATTAACTTTGCTTATGGTAATGGCCTTTCTGCTACAATTATAATTGGATTTGGATTTGGTAAAGAAGATTCTGATTCTGACATAAAGAATGAACATGGCAGTACCAACGGTCTGAATGACAGTGTTAAATTAGTTCTTGGTGATGAAAGTCCTCATAAACGAGTTGAATCTACTTTAAATGCAGTATTAGTTGAGCAGGGTCTATATCCAGTCATTTGGATGCTACAGGCTACTCTTCCGCTATATGATGCTTTAAGAAGACTTGAAATTCAAACCAAAATGCCAATTGTTATTGTAGCACGAAGCGTTGTTGAAGTTCGAATCATTTACCCTAAGCACAGAGTAAGTATTGAATTAATGATTATGAAACGAAAAAAGAACGTCATGATCTATGTCAAAGAAGTCGAATCTTCGAATTCTATGGGCCTTAATCAGGAGACCAGAATTGGCCCTCTGGGAAGAATATGGAGAGAAAACTTTGGCGATGCCCAAGTCGTACCATTAATTAAAGGAGCTGCTGCACCTGTCAATAAGATTGCTGTCATTTTATCTAAAGTGCATCAGGCTTTGGCTTCTGCATCTGTTCCATAAAGTTATGTATTTTAATAACGATATATATATATTTGAAGATACATTTATAGTATATCAAGTACAATGAAATTATGTGACTGTTTAATCGAGTCCCTCGCGGTCTAAAAGTTAGTTCAAATAAGCAGCACAAATTTCTAGTGGAAAAATCAAACATACATTGGTAATGCAATGGTGGTGGGGGAATATTTCTCTCGAATTTGGTACCGCCGGGTCGTCCAGGAGGAATGATGGGATCAGGATGTCTATACTTGTCTAATAAGCTTCTAGCAGTGAATACCAATTGCTGGAGGTTAGTTGATGGAATTTTAAAGGGATCCAAATGAAAAATAACGCTGTCAAAAGTAACCAACAAACAAGATTCATTATTTCAACCACAACACGGTTTGTTCTTTTAAAATACAAACTGCCAAACTTTAGATACAACAGGAGTGCTTATTAGGTATTATCTTGACGTGTATTGTTTTCTATTACACTGTATACTCACTTGAACCTCTCGAGGATCAGAGATATCCTTGTTACTGTCGAACTCTTGTCGGATCTCCAAAGCCTTCGCTCGCCATAAATCCCGTCTATTAATCCAACTCTTAGTAAGACGTAATGACTCTCTGTAAAGAGAGGTCACTACCTTCTTATTGTGGGTAGCAAATGAAGACATGTTGACTTCTAGACTTGATGTTAAGAGAAAGTCAATGTATATTGAAAGAAAGTACGTTTTCAGCACCACCCAATTGGCTAGAACATTGCGGCGCGCCCCAACCCTCACAGTATTCAGCCGTTCTATTTACCTCAGCTAGCCGCGTACTCGTCATAGAAGAGATAATATGGATAATTTGATTTAAAAGCACTTATAATATTATAAATGGATCCTGAAGAACTCAAGGTATTTACTAGTACTCTGTAAGTTTCAAACATTTTATATTTATAATTTGATACTAATTGATTAATAGAAACTCATTTAAGGTGTATTCTAAAGCTGCAAAACAGAACCTTATAGCACCTCGACTAGCACGGCATAGTAGGCTCGCTGAAGCCCATAAGAAAATTATAGAGCCATTCTTCTTAAAGCATTTAGATGATATTGGAGAATGTATAGAAGATAACCAATTCTTTCTAGATGGAATTTCTCAAGTAGCGGAAACGGTTTTTGGTGGAGATGAGTTGTCTGACCCTTCAAATTGGGAGGGTTGTACTTCACAAGATGTCGACAAGGTTCAATCGACTTTAAGACAAGTTGCCAGAGAATGGTCATCTGATGGACTTGAAGAACGTCAACAGAGCTATGGTATAGTGATTCATGAATTATTAAAAAGATTCCCAAATGTACAAGAACGACATAATATACGAGTGTTGGTGCCTGGCTGTGGACTTGGAAGATTAGCATTTGATCTAGCAGCTTTGGGGTTCCAGGCGCAAGGAAATGAATTTTCTTTTCACATGTTATTTACTTCAAGTTTTATACTTAATCATATTCAGCAAAGAAACCAATATAGGATCCACCCATATATCCATACATTTTCACATAATCGAACTCGAGAAAATCAAGTGAGGCCAGTATTAATACCAGATATAAATCCATATGTACTAGTTCAGCAGCAAGAAATGGACGATACTATTCCTGATGAAGGATTACTGAGTATGATTGCGGGATCTTTTGATGAAGTTTATCCATTCCCAGATGGCTCGAAATTTCAAGTTGTTTCTACAGTATTTTTCATTGATACTGCTCCCAATATTTTCAAGACTTTACAGACCATTTCGGATTCAATTGAATCAGGTGGATTATGGGTAAACTATGGACCTCTTTTATGGCATTATGAAAATACTGCTGCATCAACAGATCCATCTTTTCCTAAAAATAAGGATCAATCTGTTGATGTTGAAGTAAACGGTGACATTGCTGATGATAGCTTGACAGATGCACATCGAGACAACCTCATAGAACCTCCAGAATTGCATAGCCATACCCATGATCATGATTTCTATCATACCCATGATAATGATAGCCGTGAAAATGTTACTGAATCAAATAGAAATCATAAACAAGATGACGATGACGAGAGAGCCAATGGTTTGGAACTAGCATTGGAAGATTTGATAGATATTATTCCGAAATTTGGATTTGAGATACTCGAAAGGCGAAGCAATCTGCCATGTAACTATACCCCTAATGGTCCAGATAATATGGGTAACTTTATCTACCGATGTGAATTTTGGG
The DNA here is from genome assembly GCA_030572735.1 of Sugiyamaella mastotermitis. Classification (NCBI taxonomy): domain Eukaryota; kingdom Fungi; phylum Ascomycota; class Dipodascomycetes; order Dipodascales; family Trichomonascaceae; genus Sugiyamaella; species Sugiyamaella mastotermitis. Next base: position 60,084 of record JAJMBN010000046.1, read on the forward strand.
TGGCTAGAAAAGTATAACATTAATATGCATTTCAAGCATACATATTGGTTTGACGTCATAAGCCCTAAGTTAAATTGCATTTACTAAGTTCATATTAAATGTCATAAATGTATTTTATATTAATTGGTTTTCATAACTCATAAAGCAGGGTTTTGATTTATATATTAGAAGATTTAAGCAGAAGATTGAGCTGCAATTTGTTCACCGTACTTTTGACCTGCAAGCTTCTCAGCTCTCTTAATGATATCATTAGCCTCAGTCTCAGAGATCTTCTTCTTCTTCAATCTACCAATAATAGGAAGGCTGCCATGCTTCTCTTCATATAAGAGAGCCAAAATAGTCAAAATAATGAAAATCCAGTAGATATTATAAGAGATAACGGAGCCATAAGTGGCAGAGTTTTGCCATCCGAAAAGGGCATTGAAGATCTCCCAACCACCAGAAGTTTCTGGGTTACAGCAGTTAACGTGCCAGACACTTTGTCTAATATTGTAAGAACCAGGACCATCACCTTCTTCAGCAACATCACCACCTACTTGTCTGGAGAAGACATGGAATTGGAAGTACCAAATAGCCTTGGAGAAAAGACCAGCAGCAATTAAATACAAAAAGCAAGTAGAAGCAATTAAAAAATATTGGATACTCATAAAGTTACCACCCTTGTAAAGAACAAAACCAACACCACATCCACAGATCAAACCAACAATGACAGCAAGGGGGAAAGCAGTAGCAGGAGTACCCAAAGATACACCACCAATAAATACAATGGCTTCAACACCTTCTCTTAAGGTGGTAACAAAAGGCAATAATGCCAAAGCATACTTTCTAAAGAAGGTACTAATCTTGTACTTTCCAGTCTTTTCAGTATTTAAAATGGCCTCTGCAATCTTCAATCTCCACTTTTCCTTCATCTTGTTAATACGAAGCATAGCAAGACCCATTAAAGTAATCATAACAGTAGCAATGATAGAGAAGATACCTTCCCAAAGGTCTTCAGAAGAAGCCCATATATCTTTACCAAGAGAGTAGAAAGCACCAATGAAACCACCACCGATAGCGAGACATATAAATATACCCAGTGCTGCACCTAGCCATACCTGCCATATCAGCTTCTTATACAGACGACGGTCTTGGTCAGGTCTTCCAAGACCCTGTTTTATGAATGCTAGAAGCACAGAAATAATGACCGATGCTTCTAATGATTCTCTAAAAGTAATGAAGAAGATTTCCACCGAGAATACGTTAGTCATGGGGGTTTTTTTTTTCTTGAAAATCTACTAAAGATTAGATTGATAAAATTTCCGTTCAGGGAATCCAAGATATATTTATATCAGATCCGCGACTGCATAAAGGATATATATATTTTTCTTCCTTCTTTCTTTGCAGTGCTCCTTCAGACGATATACTCACACAATAGGTCCATACATTAGTGTCTAATCATATGCACTATGTTGTTCATCGTTTCTTTTTTATGCACTAATTTACGAAAACAAACGATCCCGAAAATGCTACTTGCTTGTATATAGAAAAAGCAACTCTTGTCTCTGCTATACAGGGCTACATAGCAGTACATGTTAACATACCTAACAAGCTGTATCCCAATTTAGGAATGGTATGAGGCTTTTTGCAGAAATACGCGGCCTACTCCATACCACCCAAGCCTTGGATCTTGAGGAAACAATGATCAATTGGTTGTTAATTTCGATAGTTGGTTTTTTCCTAGCCTATCAGTGGTTTACTTGAGCTATATATATATTTTAAAGTTTTAGTGTATATCTGTATCTAAATGTGCTACATGATTTAGGAAACATTAGGTACTAATGAGCGCCTAAAGTGCTCCCGCCGCCCCAGCCCCCCATAAAGCTGTCCCCTTTATGGTGACATGATATCAGATAAAAATATCAGTTTGAGACATCCAAGGCATTTGTTAGCCATCAGATAACTGATTCGTCAATCAGATAATTTTTTTTGTTGCTGCCCTGGCTCTGAGTGGAGCTAAGACTGTATAGCTATTTGAAGCTGCCAAGATTTCAAACGGGTCTAAGCTCCGTGTTGAAAAATTATGGTGTCATTTAGCCATATGGACTTGGCAAAGAAATAATAATAAAAAACAAAAGAAAGCAACAAGTCAGTCTAAGTAATGAAATTGCAAACATACGGTATGATTACTAGAAAGTTTATTAAGAGTCATCCGAGCTTTTTTTTTTTTTCTTTTGCTGATCGTTGATTAATTTGATCTAGCAGTAGTACAATTTATTATCTGCATAAAGACGTAACTGACTTCTGAAGTCCAGTTTCGCATTCTGCAATTTACAGTCCTAAAGGCAGTGAAGTATCTAGTATACTTTGAATATTGCAAAAATTTTAAGATAGTTATTGCGGGCCATTGAATCCATTAACAAAAAGAAGGTGCAATAACAGTATTCTTGCTGGTACATTCGAAAGACATGTTCCTAGACTATAAACTATAAACTCACCAGTAATCAGACATCGATGGTCCCATTATTTATTACTACTATATTTATATGAAAAAGTGGACCAGCAGTGTAACAGCTAACTTAGTTAAAACCAAAATAAAATCACCTCCAGGCTAGTAAAAAAAGGGATGACGCATAACTGTACAGCAAATTGGAAAATGGAACAGTTTCCCAATTTGTAATTATATCAGATCGTTTAGATTTATCAGATTATTCGTATCAATTTAAGACTAAAAATGTAACTTAATGTTGCTATACCCTTACAGCGCTTCGAAAAAGTTCCTATTCTGTAAATGCAGTTATCTCAACTAAGTGTCAAGGTTGAAAACCACTCTTTTTGGGTTATCATAGCAATAGTCCATCTTCGGATTATGATTATGGTATCAAGATAATATGTATCCATTCCAGATGTTTGGTACTTAGTAGGCAATTCTTTAATTATAATTGCAAAATTTTAGAGAGCTCATTTGCTTTCACTTGTTGGAAATTTAAGACCTGAACCAGCTCAATGAAATTCAACCTGTGCGACCTGTTAGCCTTCAACTCGGTATCCGATGCATTAATTACTCGTATTGGAAATCATATCTAAATGAACTGATCTATGTCAAAAAAATAAGTATTTTGATGCAAGTTTACATGTTGATACATTAGTCCGAGTTAACAAAATATCATCGACCATCATTATGTCTAATATTTTAATTGGCCTTTTTCGGAGACTTTTGATCAGATAAAAGCAAAATAGAATTTTTTTTTAGTTATAAAGTTATGTTTAGCACCGGGTATTCTAGGAGAGTGTTAATGTATGGCTCGTCGTATTGACCGTTCTCGGGCTAACTATAACTCAGTCGCTGCTACGTAGCATATCCTTGGCATTTGGCACATATACGCACGGAAATTTACCCTTAAACTGAGCAGCCCTGTGCTGTTCAGAGAAATACTCAGTCAAGACTTGGAATTCTTGGCAGTACTAAATTCTGTTTTTGTAAATACTGTAAAATATTGGCACTATTGATGCTCGTGATACCCTGCCAATGTTCAAATATTGGAGTAGCACCCAGATTACCAAATTAAAACGGTCCTTTCGCATAATATTTTAACTCATTAATAAAGTTAAATCGCTCAAGCAGATTGCTGTTTGTCCCTGCTGTTTATTATACAGATCTATAAAATTCGCGCAAATTTGCTATTGACAGGCTGACAAACACTCGCAATCCATGGGGAGGGGTTGAGAGATCGTATTCGTTGCTTTTTCTGCTAATAATTATCTGATGGAACTTCAACGCCTGCCTGGTTAGGGTATCATAATTTCATCTAATTATTGGATTATTTGCTTTTTTTCAAATCCACAATTTTACCCTTGGCCCGCATCAATCCTTACCCTTATCCCTCCTACTCTAGACTAATCAGATTTGTTTTTCCCTATTAGATTTAAGCCGCTTGAATAAATTTACCTGTAGTTGCTTCTTGACTAACAAAGCGTCCGGCCCCAGCTAAAACACTCACCAAGGTTTCTTTTTTTTTTTTACTATTGCCAATCTTATATATATCTTTATATTAGCCTCCCCACGACTGTTTTAGATATTCTCTCATCTTAAGTTGAAGATTGAAATAAAACTTTTTATAGAAGAATGAAGAACATCTTTTCTTCGCTTTTGGCTGTCGGTTTACTAGCTGGTCAAGCTTTGGCAAAGACTGTCACTTATGACTTTAATGTCACCTGGGTCAACGCCAATCCTGATGGTTTACATGAAAGAAAGGTTGTTGGTATCAATAACCAATGGCCTTTACCTGTTATTGAAGTTCAAAAAGGTGACAGATTGGTTGTGAATATGCATAATGGTTTACCTGATAGAAATGCATCGATCCATTTCCATGGTATGTTCCAGAATGGAACTAACGATATGGATGGTCCTGCCTATGTTACCCAGTGTCCAGTTCCTCCTGGAGGAGATTTCACTTATAACTTCACTGTTAATCAAAATGGTACTTATTGGTATCACTCTCACGTCGACTCTCAATACCCTGATGGTTACAGACAAGCATTAATTGTTCACGATGACAACTTCCCATATGATTTTGATGAGGAGTTCTCGATTACTTTATCTGACTGGTATCATGATCTTATTGAAGATATTGACCCTAAGTTCTTGACTTTATATAACCCAACTGGTGCTGAACCAATTCCTGATGCTTTCTTGTTTAACGAAACTAGTGGAGGTCTCAAGCTCAAGGTTGAGCCGAACAAGACTTATATGATTAGATTGATGAATATCGGAGCTTTTGTCGCTCAATATTTCTACATTGAAGATCACGATTTCGAAATTGTTGAGGTTGATGGTGTTTATACTGAACCTGCTATTGCTGATAACATTTACATTGGTGTTGCCCAAAGATATGCTATTCTTTTACACACCAAGAATGAGACCGACAAGAACTATGCCATTGTCACTGCTGCTGATTCTGGTTTGTTGGATAACATTCCTTCTAATTTGCAATTAAATCTTACTAATTGGTTAGAATACAACACTGATGCTGAGTATCCTCAAGCCAACATTACTGTTGAGTCCAGTGATGATTTCGATTATTTCGATGATACTACTTTGGTTCCTTATGATCATCAAGAGTTGTTGCCTGATCCCGATTACCAAATCAACATCACTGTCTCCATGAACAACTTGTACGATGGTGCCAACTATGCATTCTTCAATAACATTACTTACACTATGCCTAAGGTCCCCACCTTATATAGTGTTTTGTCTGCTCCCAATGACTCTTTAGCTGAAAACGCTGCTATTTATGGTGAATTTACCCACAGTTATGTCCTCAAGCACCAAGAGGTTGTCGAGATTATCCTCAACAATGCTGATGGTGGTGCCCATCCTTTCCATCTTCACGGACATACTTTTCAAGTATTGAATAGATCTCAAGAGTATGATGATCCTGTTAACTTTGATATCGATAATCCTCCTGCCTATCCTCAATATCCTATTAGAAGAGATACTCTTGTTGTTAATCCTAACGGTAACTTTGTTATTAGATTTGTTGCTGACAACCCAGGTGTCTGGTTATTCCATTGTCATATTGAATGGCATTTATTCCAAGGTTTGGCCTTGACTCTTGTCGAAGCTCCTGTCCAATTGAGAGAAGACCTTGTTATCCCAGACCAACACTACCAGGCTTGTAAGGGAGCTAACATGCCTTATCAAGGTAATGCTGCTGCCAACTCAGACGATTTCCTTGATCTTTCAGGACAAAACAGACAAGTTAAATTCCTTCCTGCTGGTTTCACTGCTAGAGGTATTGTCGCTCTTGTCTTCTCTTGTATCACTGCTTTCTTAGGTATGGCTGCTATTACTTGGTATGGTCTCAGTGATTTGACTTTGTCTGAGGTCAAGATGCTTAGAACTGCTGAGAATGATGCTAATATGGAGCATGAAGAAATTGATCCTGATGACGTTGATAACCATGGAAACCTCCGCGGTTAATGCTTTTAACCTTTTAAATGTTCGATATTTGATATATGTTTAACGACCAGCTTTATGACAAAAAAAAACTCTTATTACATGTCATTAATTTATTTGACTAATTTAATTATATTCCTTTTCAAATTTACAGTAGTACTGTTTGCGTAGTGAAGTGTTTTGCGCGATTTAGGACGTGCCGTATGAAGAAACGAGGAACACCGAGAGTTGTCTTGCAGTAGTGACAGTTATATCTGATTCTCAAAATGATCTACAATGCATGTATTCTATAAGTTACTGGGAGTACTGAATCTGATAACAATATTATATGCGTATTGCCGAATCTGGTACAGATCCGCTATACAGTAACTTGCTCATATTAAGCGAGACATTTATATAAAAAGTTGCTCAACAAATATTATAAATACTTGTATATGATCCCAAATTAATATATGTTAATAGATAATTATCATCCGACAATCGATATTACCTTTCAATCCAATATTTCAAGTATGATATAGCACGAAACGATAAAACAAGGCTTAAAATCCGATTGATTAATGAATGCGACCTGAGACAAGTTTAATGTGATGTCTCCGACTGAAGCCATATATATTACAATTTAAAATCGAATCATTTTAAAAAATTGCAACATTATCAAAGTGGTTATGACCCACCTTCTGGATTGATAAACATATATTAGATACCACCGATTGACTATTGACTATTGACTTCAAATATGCAACACTATTATACTAACCTTGATTGGTAAAGACCAAATTAGTATGCGAATCGGTATATGAGATTCTCTTAATTCTTAGTTGAAGTTGTAGTTGAAGACTGACAAGAAATATTAGAAAAAGTTTAATTATAATTACATTAAATTTTAATTAAACTTCGAAAGGAAATTAACATATTGGAAGGGCAGGGGTGCTAACAGTAATATTACATGCTACAAAAGAATAAAATCGATAGGAACTGATCTAAATATTTTATGACAACAAAAAAGAAACGTCTACTAAAATTTTAATGAAATTGAACTCCGAAACGTTGATTTTAGTTCCCACCATTCCAACTACATATTTGTGATCGGAATATTAATCGCTTTTTTTTAGGGGGGGGGGAATTGTTTCACTTTACAGTACGGTTACCCCTATACCATGCTTTCAGATTTATTACATTTAGGAGACCAATTTGTAACAAATGGATGGCTGTCTGATTGCTATATTTCTATATTGTGAAAGAGAAATAGCATGGGATTACTATCTTAAAGAACAAGGACTCTCTGGCCTACTCCTTTAGTGAGTCTAATAACTGAAGACTAGCTCTCTTAATATTTTTAATTTCCTATGTAAAGATTCATTAATATAATTTTCTTACATATATACCAAAAGCAGGAAAGATATTTTTCTGACCGACGGACTATTGCTAACGAGACGACGGGACAAAGGGACAATCACACAATGCCGGAATAGTATCTAAAAATACCAAAGCACAAAAATATGAATTTAATATAGATTATGCTTTGAAACTCGATTATTCTATACCGAAGGATGACAACAGAACTTTGTAGTAGAATAGTGACCTAATAATTCTATTTCTCCATATATTACTGATTATACCACTCTTATAATTTCATAAAGATAATGAGAAAGACCGAGCAATTAATCAATCACTATATTTAGAAATTATAAATGATACTTTGAAGTTTTGGAAAATATTATCCAGAAAGTTAAAGTTAATTACAAAATGTATAAACGAAGTCCAGTCGTTAGGGACATGTCTGTCTAAACCAGTATATTTATTCTCGAAAGCTACAATAAATACAATTTTACTATAGAATGATATATAGTACATATTTATAACATATACAAAACAGATAATAGTCTTTAGAACAGAATTTGAAGATTGGATTGTACAATTAAGACCGTTGTGAAAATATGCCAACTTCACCACCACTTATGGAAAATTGCAGCATAAAAAAACAAAAGATTTAAATATTTTGCACACTACAATCCAAATATACGAAATTTTATAAAACTATCTATCAGAAATTCCAATATCCTTATAACTTATATCTCGGTTAGATTCATCAGGACTATCGCTTCCCGGGTTAGGGCACATTAAAAGACTCATTATAAGCTCAAATTTTAAGAATATCACTATAACCACATTAAAACCCTTGACCAGTGAAACTTTTTTGAAGCGTTCCGAAGCCGGTCAGAAGCTTAAACTTGGACGTCAAGTGAAAAACAAGAATGAAGGTGTCTATTGCCAGTAGAAACTTGCTGGTATCCCGACAGCCTTTGATGGCTTCGAGATTAAAGAAGAGTTTTACTGGTAACAGCTTGTATTCACAAGCTAGGTTTTTCAGTAACTCCAAGAGTCTTAAGTCCGAGACTTCTGCTACCCCTACGTCATACGAAGAAGAAAAGGCCATTTTAGATGGCCTTTCTTCTAAAATTCAATCAGATGATCTTACCCGATTGAAGGGAATGAGAAATATTGGTATTTCTGCGCATATCGACTCTGGTAAGACTACTTTTACTGAACGTGTCTTGTACTATACTGGCCGTATTAAGGCCATTCATGAAGTTCGTGGCCGTGACAATGTTGGTGCCAAGATGGACTCAATGGCTCTTGAAAGAGAAAAGGGTATTACAATTCAATCAGCTGCTACTTTCTGTGATTGGGATAAGACTGAACTTGATGGGTCAAAGTCTAATTACCACTTCAATCTTATCGATACCCCTGGTCACATCGATTTTACCATTGAAGTAGAGAGAGCTCTTAGAGTTCTTGATGGTGCTGTTTTGGTTGTATGTGCTGTTTCTGGTGTCCAATCTCAAACTATTACTGTTGATAGACAAATGAGACGTTACAATGTCCCTCGTGTTACTTTTATTAATAAGATGGATCGTATGGGTGCCAACCCATGGAAGGCTATTGAACAAATTAACAGCAAACTTAAGATTGCTGCTGCTGCTGTTCAAGTGCCTATTGGAGCTGAAGATGGTTTAGAAGGTGCTGTTGATCTTATTTATGAGCGTGCTCTTTACAACAGAGGCAAGCAAGGTGAAATCATTGAGGTTGGACCTATCCCTGAAGACCTTAAAGAATTGGTTGCTGAGAAGAGAGGTGTTTTAATTGAAACCTTAGCTGATGTCGACGAAGAAATTGCCAACATCTTCCTTGATGAACAAACTCCTACTCCTGAACAACTTGTTGCTGCCATTAGACGTGCTACCATTGCTCGTCAATTTACCCCTGTATTGATGGGATCTGCCCTTGCTAACAGAGGTATTCAACCTGTCCTTGATGCTGTTTGTGACTATCTTCCTAATCCTAGTGAGGTTTTAAACACTGGTTTAGACACTGAATTAGATGAAAAGCCTGTTCACTTGATTTCTGCTGAGAACTCTCCTTTTGTCGGTCTTGCTTTCAAGCTTGAAGAGGGAAAGTATGGTCAACTTACTTATATCAGAGTCTATCAAGGTAAACTCAAGAAGGGTATGTACGTTACTAATGTTAGAACTGGAAAGAAGACCAAGTTGGCTAGATTGGCTAGAATGCACTCTGATGAAATGGAGGATATTGAAGAGGCCGGTGCTGGTGAAATCTGTGCCACTTTTGGTATCGACTGTTCTTCTGGTGATACTTTCTCTGATGGTCAATCTAAGATTACTATGACATCTATGTATGTTCCTGATCCAGTCATTTCCTTGTCTATTACCCCCAAGACTAAAGATTCTCCTAATTTCTCCAAAGCTATCAACAGATTCCAAAAAGAAGATCCTACTTTTACTGTTAAGTTTGATGCTGAATCCAAGGAGACTGTTATTTCTGGTATGGGAGAATTACACCTCGAAATTTACGTTGAGCGTATGAAGAGAGAATATAACGTTGAATGTATTACTGGTAAGCCCCAAGTAGCATATAGAGAAACTGTTACTTTACCTTCTACTTTCGACTTCACTCACAAGAAGCAAAGTGGTGGTGCTGGTCAATATGCCAAGGTTATTGGCGAATTAACTGCCACGGAAACTGAAACCAACAGCTTTGAGACTGCTATTGTCGGTGGTAAGATCCCTGAAAAGTTCTTACTTGCTTGTCAAAAAGGTTTTGAGGAGGCTACTGAGAAGGGTCCTCTTATCGGTCACAAGGTGTTGGGTGTCAAGATGCTTATTAACGATGGTCAAGTCCACGTTGTTGATTCCAGTGAACTTGCTTTCAGAACCGCTACTATGGGTGCTTTTAAAGAAGCTTTCTTGAAGGCACAGCCTACCATTCTAGAACCAATTATGGATGTTTCTATTACTGCTCCTTCCGAGTTCCAAAGTAATATTATTGGTTTATTGAACAAGAGATTAGCAGTTATTAATGATACTGAGATTGGAACTGATGAGTTCACTATTACTGCTGAATGTTCCCTAAACTCCATGTTTGGTTTTGCTACTCATTTAAGAGCTGCCACCCAAGGAAAAGGTGAATTCTCTTTGGAATTCAAGAACTACGCCCCCGCTCCTATTCCTTTACAAAAGGAATTGATTGCCGAGTTCGAGAAGAAGAACAAGGCTAAGAATTTGTAAATAATGTATATATCATCATAGTCAGAGCGTTTTGTTAATTTTATTATTTCTTTTTATTATTGTTATTATTGGTCGCGGAGTCCGATAAGGTAACATGTTATAGTAACTGTAAGTTACACAAATTCTCACCAAGATAGCCCTGCAAGTCACTGTGCCTAAAAGACTCTTAAGAAGAGCTCACACCAAACCCTTATCTTAAGATACCAGACCTTAGTGGGTCGAACGGCATCAGCATTGTTTAAGTTCTATCTAACTAACCATAACTTTGTGTTTATTTTCACATCTTCTCTTTAGCTAAAACGATAACGGTGGTTTACTAGTAAGCCATGAAATACGGTTCATCTGCTTTATTGGCAGGTGCTGCCGCTGCCTTAATGGTAGGTACAAGCTCTGCTTGGTCTATACAGTCTTTGTTTGACTTTGATCAGCTTCCATTAGCTGGAGAGGCTATTTCTCCTCCCGAAGTGTTGAAGAAGGCTGCCGACTTCTTTCAAGAAACTGTTCCATTGGACAACCCTCAAATAGCTTCTATTTGGCAGGAAATAGAAAGAGATTACCCAGAAAAATTGAAGAAACTCTTATCAGTTCCTACTCCCAAAAAATTTAGACCCCACACTAACTGGGACTTGTTTGTGGAAAATAAAGACGATGTTCCCAACCATATGCTCAGACTTAAGTCTCCATCTATCTTAGGTGTAGACAGTGTTAAGCAGTATTCGGGATATTTGGACGTTGAAGATGAAGACAAGCACTTCTTCTTTTGGTTTTTTGAATCCCGTAATGATCCTGTTAATGATCCTGTTGTGTTGTGGTTAAATGGTGGCCCTGGATGTTCATCGATGACTGGTTTGTTTTTTGAACTTGGTCCTTCTAGTATTGACAAGGAATTGAACCCGGTTTTTAATCCTTACTCATGGAATAACAACGCCAGTGTCATTTTCCTCGATCAACCTGTTAATGTTGGAAACTCCTATTCTTCCGAACGGGTCAAAAGCACCGTTGCTGCTGGTAAAGATGTTTACGCACTATTGACTCTCTTCTTTCAACAATTCCCCCAATATGCTGGTAATGATTTCCACATTGCTGGTGAGTCTTATGCAGGTCATTATATCCCAGCTTTTGCTAAGGAGATTGTTAGTCAGCCTAACAAGAACTTCAATTTGACTTCAGTTTTGATTGGTAATGGTATCACCAACTCTTTAATTCAGGATGAATCCTATGAATGGATGGCTTGTGGCCTTGGTGGATATCCGGCAGTGATTTCCCCTGAGGAATGTGATCAACTTCACAGCAAGTGGCCCAGATGTCAAGCCTTGATTCAATTATGCTACGATTTCCCTTCTGCTTTGGGATGTGTTCCATCTGAACTCTATTGTGATACCCTTATGGAGCCCTATCAAAAGACTGGACTTAATGTGTATGATATTAGAGAGCCTTGTGGTAATGGAAGTCTTTGTTATGAACAGGATGATTGGATTACTGACTATTTGAATCAACCTTATGTCAAAGAGGCCTTGGGTTCTGAAGTCGAAGAATTTGTTGGCTGTGATAACCAAGTCGGCATTGAATTTCATTTGAATGGTGACTTGTCTAAACCTTTCCATGAAGATGTTATTTATCTTCTTGAAAACAATATCCCCGTCTTGATTTATGCTGGAGATAAGGACTATATCTGTAACTGGTTGGGTAACCAAGCTTGGGTCAATGCTTTGGAATGGGATGGTCATGACAAATTTTCTACTACTCCTTTACAACCTTGGTATGTGAATGGTGTACCAGCTGGTGAAGGTAAGAATGTTGATATTTTCACGTTCTTGAGAGTTTATGATGCAGGCCATATGGTACCATTCAACCAACCAGAGCACTCTCTCCACATGCTTAACAGATGGATTTCTGGTGATTATACTTTTGAATCTCAATAGATTGGTATATACAAATTAGCCTTTATTAAATTTTTACAAAAAAAAAAAAGAAAACAACTGGTTGTAAATTTTTACTTTTTGGGATCTCGGGGAACTGTATGTGGAAATGTACTGTAACTTAAAGTAGTTCTATTACAAGCCGCTTCCCTTCTCAAGTAACTCTTTTCTAGACATCTCCACCAATATGGTGCCTGAAGGAGTATTTTTCCAAACACTGGTACACAGTCCAGTAATTAAGAAGATATTCTTATGTCGCTGTACAACCGGTGAGACTTGTCTGGTGGTTTTAAGGGTAAGAAGAATGCTGTCACTTTTGGTATCTGGGTTCACTGTGTGATGAGGTGGACACTAACAATTTAGCAAACATCAATATCAATCAACTCTCATCCATTTCAATTACCTTCATCTGTTGTATCAGCAGAAGTTTTACGGACTCCATCAGTGGAAGATTTCCTTGTATTAACGTTGCATTCTGGGTGGTTGCTTGTATTAAGGATATTTGCTCATCAACGCGAGCCTTTGGTGCTTATTAGCAAGAAACTTACGGCAGGAGTTAATGATATCACGGATTTCGTTGGAAGTTCAATTACTGTTGACCATAGAGCTAGAGCAATTGCTTTATCTGCAGTACATAATGAAGTTTGCATTTATTCGCTAGATCAAGGCTCGTCTGGCTTTGGCGGTGACTGGTCTAACCCCACGCTTTCCACATCGTCGTCAATAGATCTCAGTCATTGTGTCATTATACATACCTCATTCTTATATCCATTAGAAGGGATTGAACTGCATAACCATGTTTTATACTGTGTATTATATGCCACTGTCGGCAGACTGAAGCTCGTTGTATATGAATGGTGGACTAATGAACCTCTTAAAAATATCAAGGTGTTTGGTACTTTACCATTACCTGCTCAGTTTACGGATGATCCGCCCATTTTTATGGTTCCTGTTCTCAATGACTCAGGAGTGGTTCTAATAACGTCCAAATCTCTGTTTTTAGTAACGCTATCTGATGTTCTTTCTGGTAATGTGAATCATTCTACATGTTACATCATTGAACGACCTGTTTCGTACTACAGACAACCTATCAATGCATCTTCGACATCTGCTGCTGCTGCCAATAAAAAGAATATTATAGATACTTTCTACATCTCTACTAGCCTTGGAAATGTTTATACAATTACGGTTTCGAGTGCTGGTATGCGCATTTCAATAAAGCTACTGGTCAAGCTAAAAAGAGATCTTGGTAGTACATTTGTTCTTCAGCCTTATGACAATGAAAGTGGAATCCTAGAAGACTGTGACTTAGATTTTTGCGATAGCATAGTAATGACTTATGGTGGTGATATATCTGTTGGAGGAATAGTATCATTCCCTGCTCATCTAGACTCGGAGGACGAGATTATGGACATTTCTGATAGCGATTCATCAGAAAAAGGTTTTATTGAAGACATTCAAGTATTTGACAATTGGGCACCAATTGTGTCGAGTCATGTCTTAGAAACAAGAAGTATTCTAGACTGTTCAAATCATGTTGATGATATTTATGTAGGCACGGGCAAGAAAGAAACTGGTGCCCTAACGCAATTACGCTCCGGTATTCGAGCATCTGTTCTATTCGAAGGACCTAAAACGTACGGTATCACTAACATCTTTTCTGATATAGATTATCTCGGAGAAATATCCATTTTGACATTAACAACACCTTGGCTAACCAAAATTTATAAAATCGAATTAAGTGAAGACGAGACTCCTGAGTTCGTCGAGTTTGGTCCGGAATGTGGACTCTCGCTCGAAGTTGAATCTAAGACAATTGGATTTTTGAATGATACCCAATACTTGTTGCAAGTCACTTCGAATGAAGTAGTTGTCAGTGATTTGAGTGGTAATACCTTACGTCATGAACTGAGCGGGATCTCAAAGGCAGCGATATCTGGAAACATCTTAGTTACATTGTCTGAACAAGAAGAAAACAGCATAGTAAGTGTCTGGAGGCTTCAAGATATTTCTTCAATGGATTCGAATGGTAAATGGATATATTTGTTGAGTTCTAAGCCAGTCCCTGATTTTATGATTATCTCTATGTTGAAACTTTTAGATTCTGGTCCTGTACTGCATTTGGTTATTGGAACTTATTTGCCAAGTTTAGAAATATATGAAATTGATTTAGATTTGGGATTCAAAGCTACCAATGCTATCATTCTAGATGGGACCATGTTACCTGATCTGAGCTCTCCTAATGCTATTCCACATGATATTTGCATTAAAGAAGTTGGTGTTGTGGATAGATATACGGTAACGCTCAGAGATGGAACGTTCTTTGACTTCAGATGGAACAGAAGCGTGCACAAGGTATTAAATAATAGTTCAAATTCCAAGAAATTAAGTAATGTCCCTGTGAGAATAGTCGAGCTCGATCTGGAAGACGATATCCTTTTCCTTGCCAATGATTCATTGTACAAATCAAATAAAGACCTTATGAACAAAGTGCCTTCTAAAGTAATCATTACTTCAACATCAGAAAAGGGCCCCGATGTTAAATTCTGTGTATCTTTCAGGCTTCCTAGTACTGATCATACAAGGCAGCTCTTAGCTGTTATGATGAACAATAGACTTCAGATACTCGTGTTGGAAAGCTTTGCTTCAACGGTTCCTAAACAAAGTTTTATTGGCGGTTCTCCCAGACGATTCTTGTTTGTTGAACATATATCAGCTTTTGCTATAATACTACGAGAGCCTGCAACTGATTCTGAGCTTCCTTTAACGTTTGTTGACCCTAAGACCTCACAAGTTTTGATATGTGCATTTGATTCTAGAAAAAGTAAAGAATCATCATCAACTATACTTGAACCTAATGAAGAACTTACTAGTATTTGTGAATGGGGTTTCACTGTTAATGGAAGCTTCTATAAATTTCTCGCCATTGGAAGCTCAATTGCTGGTCCTTCACCAGGTAGCGGTTCTGGAAAAGTACGTTTAATGAGTGTCGTCCGAAAGAGTGCAACTTTAGTAGAGGTTTCCAAAAGGTATGAATGGATAACTGACGACCCAGTACATGCTCTATCAGCATTACAAGATGTTGCATTGTTATATGCCAGTGGCAATACTGTTAATGTCAAGACATTACAAACAAATGATGGCAAATCTTTTAAACTTTTGACTTCCAAACTGGACATATCTACTACAAGCCCTATTATACAAATCATTGCTCGTGAAAAGTACATATATGTTCTAACTATGAGTCGAAGACTTATTCGTGCAAATATCGAAATTGTATTGAATGAAGCGATACTATCGCATATTCAAGTTGAAGCAGTGGATAGAATGGCCATAAATATGATTGACTATACAAGTGATTTTGTAGTGGTCTCTGACAAACAGAAACGAGTGGTTGGAATATCTAGAATCAATGATCCTACAGAGCCTGAATATGGTCTTAAAAGTACTTTTGCTATTAAACTACCTTCTATTATTGCTAAACTTGAAATGGGCGTATTTGCACCAGTGTGGAATGAATTTGCAACGGACAAGAAAAAGAGGACAGTCTTGGCCATTGGAGTCGATGGCTCTGTCTATGCCTTGACAATGCTAAATAGTGAAGAGGTTGAGGATATCCAAGAGAAAATTGCCAGTTTGGAAATGGATCCTTCTTATATATCAAATCCTTCTTTTGAAAATATTCCAATTTATCCGGGAGTCCAATTTAGAGATAATCCGCAAACCCACTATGGAACAGTTATAGATGGGGACTATTTAGCATTGAAATATCATTCACAGCCATGGATAAGTGAAATATTGGCCGGAACATCTATATCCTAGACCTCAGATGTTAATAATGTGTCTAAGAGGTGGTTTGCTTGATTTTCTCTAAAAGTCTATTAATTCTGGGTCCCATTACAGGTTGACCCTTCTTGGTGTATTTTGACATTTGCTTATGTTGCTTCTCTCTAGCCTTCAGTTTTTCCTTTCGTTCTTGTTGTTTTTTGAGTCTCTGTTGTTCTCTTTCGCGGATTTTCTCTTGTTTTCGCGCTTTAATCAATTGTGCTCTCTCTCCATAAGTCATAGGCTTCTTGGGTTCTTGCTTTGACTCTTCCTTCTTGGTGCTGTCTTCTTCTTGATCTTCTCCGTCACTATTGTCAGCTTTATCTTCAGACCCATATTCAGGCCTATCAAAATCGAATGTAAGGGGCTTTGAATCTCCTTCCTTTTCTACCATCTTGAAGTATGCCTTTCTTAATCTTGCACGATGTACCAAAGCTTGTTGAATTTCTCTGGCTGTACTCTGTTAGATATGCTCTCTTGGCTCTTTATTTATATATTTATATCACTCACTTTTCATTTCATGTCTAGTAGTGGGATTTTGGCTCCTCGAGCCTCTAAACCCTGGTCTCTTCTGGGGAAATGCCATTTTTATTTGTATCGATATTGTCAATCTATATTGTTATTTTTTTTTTTTGTAAATAAAATTAAATAAAATGCATGCAGCAGAATTGAACGTTTGGTGAAGAAGCGGCTTTCCTAACCCAGTATTAAAAAATCAGAACATACGATTTAGTGTATCAGATTTTCTTGACAAACTATATCCTTTAATGTTAATAACACACAAAGCGCAAAACTGTTGAAGTCATATTGATCTAGTTATTAGTAATACCACTCTGTTACCTATTAATTGATATATCAGAATTTAATGGCTAGAAGAGCTACTAGTTACTAAGTTATCTAGTCCGCTACCTAGTCAATTGCTCAAGTCTAGTAGTTCCGACAATTCTGCCATTTTTAGAATTGCTATAATTTTTATAAGGCTAATATCATTGGAATAGAATGAAATATGGGACTGAGGACAGCTTTATCACAGAGAGGTGCTTGTAGCACACTCTCAAGACGGTCAGAATCATTGTTTTGGTCGTTGCAAACCTTTGCTCATTTGGCATATAACCAGTCATGGCAAAGCTATATAAAGTCCGCTGCTCTCAACTACAACGCTCAAGTCCGCCAAAGTAATGACAACCTATGGCGATTAATTATATCTTCATTTGATTATGCACATACGAACAATTCAGTAACCGATAAAAGAAGTCATGGTCGTAAGTCTACTGCCTGGACCAATTTCCAACACCGATCGTTATCGTCGTATATACATGCAGAAGAAATACCAGCATTGAAGAAGGGTGCTACATCATCATTAGAACATGCTTCTTTACTACAAAATATCTTGGATTCAAAAGATTATAGTAAAAGTTCACAAGCAGTAGGACTATGGAGAGAAATGCTCAGCAACCCCGAAATGGTTCCTCTAGCTCTAAAGATTAGATCCGGCATTTATGAATACTTCACATCTGTAAATAACGAAAGCCTTTATGAAGTAATGATCTCATTGTTTGATAATATGCCTATTGATCAGCTATTGTCTCAAGATTATTTATTCCGCATATCGGTTCTTATTAAGACTGGGGAGTTGGCTCTTATTGAGCCAGTATTACGGCATGCTGTACAGAAGCTTTCACGAGATGAAGTTATTGAGATTTTGTCAGTTACTACCTATCAGATTATTGATTGTACTGTGGATGGAACTCAGAATGCCCAAGATTGCATTAATTTATTTTCTTCTACTATACTTCAATGTCGTGGAACCTTAGAATTGTTGCATCATGATAAATATCAACGTGAAAGAGCCATACTCGAAAAAATACTATCTGCATTTCCTACTACCAGCTTAGCCTGGTTATCATCAAAGTTATCAACCAATTTGAGCATTGGATCTATGGCTGCAACGACTTTTCTTGACATATATGGGTCTCATCGTGAAACTTACAGCAAAGCGATTGCTGTTTGGAATATCAAGAAGCAATATAATGCTTGTAATGATATTGACTTCCACCGTCTATTAACAGCTCATTTTCTTAATGGTAAATATAATACTATTGTGGAAGAATATGAGTCTCATCCCGAACTTCGTCGTACTTGGCAGTTTGATGTCTTACTACTATGTTTGGCTAAATTAAAAGATTGGGATAAGCTCCAGCATGTATTCGAGTCTTTATTTCAAAGTGAAGAGTTACCAAATTTAAACCATTATCGAATAGTTATGCAAGCTTTAGCTGAGATAGGTAATGTCAATATTGTTGATACTCTATATCAGACAATGCTACGAACTGGTGCTACCCCATCGTTGGATATCTTCCATGCGCTGATGTATAGCAGATTAGCAATAGGAGACCATGATGGTCTCCAAAAATATTTGTCCAAATTAAAAGAAGCTGGTAATGAACCAACTGCTAGAACATATTCTATCTTGCTTTTAGCAGCTCGTGATAGAAGTGATTTTCAGTCTGGTTTGAAGCTTTTGGGTGAGATGGCAAGTAGTGGCATTCCCATTACTATATATACAGTTTCATCGCTACTATCAACGTGTGCTGAGCGAAAGGACTATGAGAGTGCTGATGCTTTATTCAAGTGGGCTATATCATACGGCCTTAAGCCTGATCTTATTTTGATGAACTCCGTTTTAGCATCGTTTATGCATTCTTACCAACTTCAAAGAGGACAAACTTTCTTTGAATCTTATACTAATTACGGGTTAATTCCTGATATTTCTTCATATACCACTTTGCTCGGCGGTTATGGCAAGTTTAAAAACATGTATAGTGAAGTCGAACGAATCGTAAAAGAGGTAGATCAACTTCATTTAACTCCTGATAGTAGATGGTATGCTGCTCTATTAGATTCATATGTGAATTGTAAAAAGTTTAAATTGGCAGATCAACTTTTTACCAAACTGAAGGCATCTAATGACATTTCATTGAATTCATTTCATTATTCGATTATGCTCGAAGCTTATACTATCACTAGGCGCTATAAGGAGGCTGAACAACTCTATGATGAGATGAAATCAAATGGTATCACCCCTACATTTAAGAGTCATTCTAAGTATTTGAGAATGCTTACTTCCAAGAATTCTGAATCATGCGGTCATGAATCCTCCAGTATATTAAAGTCATTCTTCTCTTCAGAAGATATTATCGATTTAGAATCGAAATTATTACCCCGAACCGCCATTCCTTTCAGTATGGTTAAGCCTGTGGTTCGAAAGTTCTGTAAGACAAAACAATTCACAGAAGCATCTAGGATAATCCAGTTTTATCTCAAATCTGACAGGTTAGATAGCCGAGAAGTTCATAAAGTTTATTCATTGATGCTTGAAGTTTATGAGAAGGCAGGAAATTGGTCTTTGGTTGATGAAACTTGGAAAAATTTCCTCAAGGCTATACAAAAAATATATGTTCCAGTGTCTCAGTCAGATGGATCGTATAAGCAGCAAGTTCCAGCTAGGTATAGTGGTGATTTTTGGAAGGCTATTGATAGTAAGCTCAATCAACTTAAAAGCTATGGCAGGGTTGGAGAAATGCAGCAAGTTCTAGACATTTGCAAGTCTGATGGTTTTAAAATTTCGAGCAAGAATATGAATACTCTTACTCGAGGCTTGTTGTCAGATGATAGTTTCATTTTAAAAGGAATGGAAAATGCTGAAAATTTAGCCCGGGCGTCTGTGGTATCTTTAATTAGAAAGAATTTCCATAGCAAAGATCCCGTGTATGGACATCGACTTTCTAAAAGTACTTTATCATTGATCAAAAACCGATTTAATAAAGTGGTATCTTTATTGTCGTACGAACACGGCTGCACTGTGCTTCAAGGTTACGAAATAGCAAAGAAACAGTATCCAAACTGTATAAAGTTACTTAAATGGGGAGGCCATTCTTAAGTAATTATGTATATATTATATGTATTTTATTATATTAATGTATTTATGACAAACTAATTTTACCCTATACAACAGCCGGGAAAATAAATGATGCAGAATCATGGGCCACAGCTTCTCCATAAAGTAAAGCACCAACATGAGGTTGAATATTCCACTCCAATCTTACAGTAGCATTCTTGGAATACAATGTCTTTGTTGTGTCATATACGCTGTAATGGCTTCTAGCATTGTGGAGGTTAAGAACTGCGTCATCCTTCGAAGTAATAATCTTATCCCAAAATGTCACCCGGTTGTTGATATCCTGACAATTAGAATCCATCTTAAACAGTCTAAATTATACTTACATCTCGCTTTCCATCATATTCAGCAGTTAAATAGACAAATACTTGTTTTGTATTCCAATTGAATAATGGCGATAAATCTTTCAGTTAGAATTGAATCACTCCTGAGGGTTGGAAAACTTACCAGTTTCAAGATCGAAAGTCAATCTGTAGTTATCTTTTCCTTTACCATCAATAGAACCAAATCTTCTAGTAAATTTAGTTGAAGCACGTCTGAAAAGTTGTTAGTTATCATGATCATCAAATAATCATCGCGGAGATCGGGCATACGGTTGGATAGACTTCAAGTTCGAAGAAACCACAAAAGCATTTCCTAAGTAAAGCTGTAAAACTGATGTCAGACTTATAACCAAACCAACTAGAAATACAACAGTAGTAAGATATCCAGTAGTATTCTGGACTCGCTGAACAATGGAAAACATTTCAGTTTTAGTACTGTTCGTGAAATTGATATCATCAAACCACACGTCAGTACATATGAATTGATGTTAGGGTGGAGATGTTAAGTGATCTCCAGTACAAACTGAGGCAAAATAATACAAAATTTGCCTTTTTCTCAGGAATTTATATAATGACGATAATTATATCTATATATGTTTAGGTTATTATATATTTTTTTTTTAATTTTTTAATTTGGTTTTCTTCAGGCATATTCTACAGGCAACGGGTTTTTCATATCTACGCCAATAGTTATGACAAATAGGGCCTCTGTTATAGTGTAATGGAATCCATCTCAAATTTGAATGTTTGCTCAATTGATATATATTTATTTTTATCAATCGTTTAAAAAGCTATTTGCCTCTTAATTTAATTATAGTGATAATAACGTTAATATTAGCATAATTTTTGTCAATTTCTTATCGGTGTTTCCTTACCCTTATCAGCATAAGATATGCCATGAATATGTCAAGATATCATGTTTATGATCTACTAATTTACATTATTTTCTTCTTCAATGATGAAATACGAATTATATACTAGCTGGGCTTTTGTTTTACTATATGGTATAGGTCTGGGTGGTGATATGATGATTGTTGCTATTTTCATTGGTAATAAGCTGTTTGAAAGCACCTATAATCCAAATCAAAACCGATATTCTATTATGACGGCATCACTGCCTCTATTTGCCTTCATAGGTTCATTGGCTTCAATTTTATTATCCAATATTTTTCTGAAAAAGAACATATTTATAGGTTGTCAATTTCTAGGTATTGTCGGCAGTGAGTGTAGTGCAAAACAAGTTATATGGTACAAACTAACATGAGTCGTCATAATGGTATCGTGCCAACAATACCAATTCTTTTTGTTAGGAAGATTTTTGAAAGGATTTCCTCTTGGAATCATATCCGGGCTTTTACCAAGTTATATAGGAGAAATATTCCCTGATAAGTACACCCAATTTATCTTTATAACGTCCCAAAGCTCTATCCCTTTAGGAATATTGATTTCATCTCTACTAGGGTTAACAATAGAAACTTTAAAATTTCATCATATTTTGGTCCTTATTTCTATACCTTTTTTCTTAAGCTCGCTGATAAGTTTATTCATAGCTAACAGCCCTCGAATTTTGACTAATGCGTCGATTCCTGAGACTTTTCGTGGTAATTTATCGGACAGTAATCTAAAATCTGAAAAAAATGTTGATAAAAGGCTTACAGTAAAGTGTTTGACTGAAGTAGTCGCTAAAAGGGAGATTAGTTATTATTTATCAGGACTGTTTTCGCAATGTCTGATACAATTGACAGGAGTCAATGTATTGTGTTAGTACTGATAATAACAATAAAATGTTAATGTAACACAACTAACTGCAGTATATTATTTGACATCTATATGTAAATGTAAGTTATCTTTTTCAAAATCTTATATGGTCAAATGCTCATAGTAGTAACTGCAATTGATCAAGAGATCGTTCCTTTTTTAGCTGTGGGCCTTTACGCATGCAATGTTATATTCACCATATTATCTATTTTTATGGCTAAATTTAAGAGGAAACTAATTCTATCTATTGGCTGTATTTTTCTTGGAATCATACACTTTGCAATTTTATTACTTTTGAGAATTGAGAATATTGGGAAGGTATCGAGAATACCCATAATTGTCTTGCTATATTGCTTCATAGCTGTCTTTGGACTAATGATATCGGGGATTTCGATGATCTATAGTTACGATTTTGCAAAATATACGGGGAGTGATATATTTCTATCCCTTACAATAAGCTCAAGTTGGTTCATTAATTTTGTTCTTTTACTGGTGAGTCCTCTTATGTTCCAAGTTTTCGAGACATATACATTTCTGATTTTTGGTATTTGCTGCATAACCATGTCTGCAATTTGTTTTATTTTAGAAGATCCTCCAATAAAGAAAGGAAGAAATTTCTTACCCCAGTCCGATACTTAAGTATAAATCAGAACGGTTCTTTTTCTTATTCAACAAGCTAGTAAAACAAACGATCCGTCATTTGGTTGCCATGTTTTAGATGGTGTACCAACAGCAAAGGGAACTACTAAGCAAGAAGCAACGCCATGTTTTGATCATATTTATATAATTGATTCATCAAACAAATCCTTTTTGTACATCTAATATATAAGGTAATTATTAATTAATTATTGATATATATATTATTATATATTCTACTGTTTTTATCTCATGGCTCGGTAGGGTATGGGTCGAGTCCGTGATAAAATGCCACTGTTCTACTACAGTTAAGTAATGAAACTAGATTAGGACAACTGAATACCACCTTCCAACATCTCTATCATGTCTGAAGATAGGACAATTGAAGCCGACACTGTAAGTAATATAGATGAATTATAAATTATAATGGATGGATACTAATTATAGGAACCTTTGTGGGATTCAACCAGAGATGCCCCACAGGCTCCCAAGACCTCGTCTTCTAATAGTAAGTAAAAAGTAGAATGGCAAATTACGTGAATTGACTTGGAACTGACCGTTTAGACATGGGTCATCAGGCATACATTCCTCCTGATTTTGAAGCTTCTGGGTCTTCTAGCAGTATCCCAGTAGTGAGTGGGTTAATGAATTCAGCTTTTGGAGGTAATAGTACTAGTAGTGCACCTTCGAAAGCATCAGGAGGATTATTATCCTTCTCATATTATGCGTGGTATTTTGATGTTGATACTACAGATGTTCTTGCAAGATGTTTATTAGCTTTAAACCCTTTTAATAGAACGCCATTCATTGATCCCTATGATTCTTTTGGTGGCCAACTCGAACAGCAACATGTGGGCACTGTGGCAGGAGGCCGAAACCCCGATTTATATGGACCATTTTGGATTTGCAGCACAGTAGTATTTGTGCTATTTTTTGCTAGCACTATTATTGGGATGATTTTCTCATCATGGCAAGGTGTTAAATATGAATATCAATTTGCGTTATTAACTGGCGCTGCTGGGTTAATGTATGGTTACACCTTCTTTGCGCCCCTTGGTCTTTGGCTTGTTTTAAGGTACCTTGATATCTCACCATCTACTCATTTGCTTCAATTAATCTGTTTATACGGTTATTCAAATATAACCTGTATTCCAGTTGCAATTCTTAGTATCGTTCCTTTACCTGGAACACCTACATTGGCTAATATTATTCGATGGATCATCATTGCAATTGGTTTTGGTTTCTCTGGATCTTTTATTGGAAAGAATATTTACCAAGCCACTGTACCAGCACACTCTGATAATATTGTTGTTTATAAAAAGCCAGCATTGATTGTGCTTACAGCAGTTTTACTTATTCACGTGGGCTTGGCAATTGCTGTCAAATTTTTGTTCTTCGCTGGAATTAAAATCATTAACAACTGATGACGGCTAGAATACATTATTTATATATCTACATATACATATAACAATAGGAAATAAAAAAGAACCCTTATGACTGACTTGCTTGGTGCTTTTCGTCAAGTAGCCTTACAACAAGAAGAGTAAGCGCATCGATTTTTTCCATGAGCTCCTTTGCAGTCTCATTACTGATGGGTTGACTAGCTTGAAACTTAGGTATGATCTTTACTACATCTTGGAACCAAGCATCTTCATCAATATGGAAGTCAGGGTCACCGGCTTGTACGACTCTTTCAACCATAGCCAATTCTGAGCTGATATGGGCATTATTTGTAGCATTTTCGGCAAGCTCATCAGAATATCCGTCCAAGAGATCCCATTCTTCGTCAACCTCATTAGCATCATCTTGAGCCCCTTTGGTTCTATTGTACATAACTCTTCGTGCATTTTTAGACTCGTCAAGTGCAATGAATACCAGGAAAGGTGAATAGACAATTGTCATAAAAAAACGGTTGATACTCTCGTAAAGATTCTTATCCATCCACCATTCAAATGGAATGATAAGACATATCAATTCCAACAGATTAAGCGGAGGAACAAACACGTTCTCATCAGGAGCTCGGATAAATCGAAGGGTCTTTTGAGCCATAGACGCTAGATATTCATCAGTAGCATTATCATAGATCTTTTCATAAGCACTATTAAATAAAGCAATAAGAATATTCAAAAGTAAGGTACTAATAACGAAAGTAAATATGTAGTACAACACTTCCCCATAGGGAGGTGCGAAATCATCCATCCATTCAAAGTCAGCAGAGTTCAAGACAGTACGAGTCAATACTTGGAGCAATAATCGAGTAGTGTCTCGAGTACCGTCGGCCAAGTCCAATCCAATGAAAGCTTGCATGAAACCTCCACAAACAACAATCAATAGAACAAAGAAAATAATACTCTCCTTCATCAACTCCTTGAGGACCATGAGCATAGCACCAAAGAATCTGACTGAATCAAGGTATAAAAGTAATCGGCCCCAAATTAATGGAGCTGCACAAGAAAGTAAATGATAAGCTGCCTTATCATATTCAAGTCGGGGATGCGAGTCAGAATCGGGTCGAGAAACAGCATAACATCTGAATGCAAAGGCTACTGATACCAACCCATACAGAGTGTCATTAAAGGTATTCCAGAATCCTAGATATGCATAGCCTACAGAAAAAAGCTTGACAACCTCATCAAGAATAAAACCTGCAGTAAAAGTGTAAAGCCAGACTTCCGACGCAATTAAAGGAGAATTAGGGTCAGCGTTATTAATTGCCAAAGTATAAACTCCCAAATAGATAATCGAGATGAAAAGTTGAATATAGTTTTGGTATTTAGGAGTCTTGATTCTATCAGGATCAAAATGAACCAAGAATCTAGAGTCATTAATATGTTTGTAAAACTGATATACTGAAGGGTCGTCATCACTTTGTACAATCCAACCTCTCCATAACCATTTCATACATCTTTGGTAACCAGAAGAGCCAATTATAATAGTAGAATGGAGATCGACAGCCAATTCCAGAGCACTAGCTGGGGTGGTGTCTTTACCATGTAGAGTGATGCTGTATCGTTGACAAAGGACATCTCTGAACAGAAAGTATTCATCCTCCTCGGTTTCGAGGAATTTCTTGGCAAGATATTCTGCTACCAAAGCACGAGTTGCAAACAATTCAGAGTCATATAACACACTATTAGAGGATTTAACATTCCATCGTTTAATGACTAATAAAACAAATACAAGTGTGGCTCGATACCTTCGAGAACTCGTTCCTGCTTGACCATCGCCTTTACCACCAGCAGCAGACAAGAGTAGCTCATAAAGTTTGTCTGTTAAGATAATCGAACCTGGTTTGGTAATCTCCGACTCTTCCAATTGAATAGGCACAACCGTATCGATTAGCTTCTTTACCCTTAGGGCAATCTTAAGGATATGCTTTGGACCAGCAACAACAAGTGGTTCTTCCTCTTCCATTGTACTTGATTCTTAAGAGTCTGAATTCCCAAACTCGAATTATCACTTTTTTTTGTTCTTTTAAGATTCCGCCGTTCGGGCTACTTTTAAGCGAGTGGACTGCCAGTCTAAGCAATGGTTGGGCTTGGGGCCAAATAGGTGCATGACCGATCTGAATTAAGGCGCATGGCGCAGTGCCAATACGCCAGGACCAGACTGCTTAAAGTAGCTTGTTCAGTCCAGAACAAGGTTTAACCACAATAATGGTACAGATGATGCTTAGCAAAAATGCGCTCAATTTGGTCCGGAGAAGAGAGATAAGAAGATTTAAGACAAGATTTAGATGAAATCGTTTACTATGTTGATATATGAGCCTTGGAGCCAGCTATGGAGCCAGCTATGAAACCATCTATGGAGGCAGGAGCCTACTCTGAATGCAAACACAAAACGTTTCAAATAAGTAGTATATGTTAAGTCTATGCTAAGACAATGATGTTTTTTTTAAGTGCTGAGAGTTAATAGATTGACTTCGTAGCGATTCATATTGATAGCGACATTTGTCAAGATTTATATATCTTGTATGTATTACGTTGCTTATCAAACACGCGTAAACCTGACTGTTAACATGTTGCAGTTGTTATGACCATCTATATCTCTAAACTGTTCAGGGAATCAGTCACACGCTTCATATACACGTACAGTGTAATATAGGACACGCCAAGACTAGCAACTTTGATTTTAATTTTATAGTAACAAGTTAACGTTAACATGATAAGAAAATACAAAGACTGATGTGATAATTATCTGTTAACGTTATCAATTGAAGAGGTATTGATGCGGTCAAGAACTATAGTACTACTGGTATTCCTAATTTTGAATTCTTTTAACTATATTACTATAATGTGAAGATATATCAATTTTTAGCTTGGATTGGTTACCAACACCTTTTTGGTCTTTGTCACCTATCAACTATAAGCATTAATTTGCTCAATATTTGTAATACTCTATAACAGTTAAGAAAACTACTCCTAGTTATTGTGTAGTCCGTAGCTGCGGAAATGCGAAACTTGACACAAATCTTCAGATATGTTGCAATTCCGCATTGTTAAGAAAATAGGCCCGATCCAAATAGCTTTATAGTTATAAACTGCACAACCAGCAAACCTACAACAGCTATATCTGTATAAAAGATTCAGCAAAAAATATGAATTTTTAAGAACTACACTAACAGTATATTATTGATGTACGTTATTGGCCTGTTATATATTCTATCATCTTAGTCTGCTTACATCCTCCGCAAAATCCGCGAGAAGGCATGGACATGGAAAGGTGATCCGCTACAACGCCGACTTAATGTTCTGGTAGGAAGCGGGCTCGGTAACCGCTCGGTAAGAGTTGCACCTAGCCTATAAGCAAGCCACACCGAGCGCTTAGTAGCTCCTAAACGTTGTATATGTACATATATAACTAACAGTAATAGGGGCCATTTTATTGGGTGCTAAGGATAAACTAGGTGGAACAATTTTCAACACCGACTCACATCATAACCTATTAGATAAACCTTTGTGGGGAATTACTACATATAGGAGCCTTTGCCCATAGTAGCAACATAACATCTAATTAAACCATTCTTGTACTGCCATCATAATACCTCAATCGATTCGAGGAAAAGCCGATTTCTTTAAATAAATCTTCCGATTATTGTTTCAATTTATATCGACTGATATATACCAGACTATTTAGAGTTTCCAGGTCGAAATCCCCTCAGTGCCTCGTTGTAAAAAGGTTGATTTTTTAAGCCGCAAGCCTAGTGTTTGAACTACACATTATAGA
Organism: Sugiyamaella mastotermitis; assembly: GCA_030572735.1. Taxonomy (NCBI): domain Eukaryota; kingdom Fungi; phylum Ascomycota; class Dipodascomycetes; order Dipodascales; family Trichomonascaceae; genus Sugiyamaella; species Sugiyamaella mastotermitis. Next base: position 88,256 of record JAJMBN010000046.1, read on the forward strand.
CTTACCTTTTTGAGTCATCATATTTTTTTTTCTTTCCTTCTTTCAACATATATTGATCCAAACAAATGTTGGCCAATCAAAGCATTTCAGCAATTGGCCATTCAAATGGCTATCGAATAATTGTCAGACTGTCGGTGAAAGCTGCTCGAAATAACGTTTCAAAACAGTTTGTGCGAAATTTGTCGAGATCGTGCCAGCAACCCGTTGCTACTGCATTTACAAAGAATCGACTAAGAGCCAATAAAACTTTAACAAGATACCCAGTCAATTCCAAGTTTGCAAAGATTTCTGGTATTCGAAATTATTCTTCTCAACCTGATACTGAATCTACTATAGCTCCTGAGCTCGCTGAGCCAAGAGAAGTTGATGCTGATGTCGACGTATGTATTGTAGGAGGTGGTCCTGCTGGTTTAGCAGCAGCTATCAAACTCAAGCAGCTTGACAATGAAAAAGGTGATGGTACTTTAAGAGTTATCGTCCTTGAAAAGGCTCCTGATATGGGATCACATACACTCTCAGGTGCAGTTCTCGAACCTAGAGCTTTAGATGAGCTTTTCCCACAGTGGAGAGATGATCCTAATCTCCCAGAAACTGTCACTGCCGTCACATCAGAATCCATGCAATTCTTGACCAAGAAATGGGCTATTCCTATCCCTGAACCTCCTCAAATGCACAATGACGGTAATTACATTGTTTCCTTGAACCAAATCGTCAAGTGGTTGTCCGAGAAGGCTGAAGAATTAGAGGTCGAGGTATACCCAGGATTTTCTGTTTCTGAGTTGATTTATGACGAAGATACCGGTGCAGTTAAGGGTATTGCTACCAATGATATGGGTGTCTCCAAGGATTTCCAACCCAAGGACAATTTCCAACGAGGAATGGAATTTCATGCTAAAGTTACCTTATTAGCTGAGGGATGCCATGGCTCTTTGACTAAGAAAGCCATCAAGAAGTTTAATTTACGTGAAGACTCTGATCCTCAAACTTATGGTATTGGAATTAAGGAAGTTTGGGAAGTCCCTGAAGAGAATTTCAAAAAGGGTTATGTTGGTCACACCATGGGATGGCCCTTGAGTTCCGATGTCTATGGTGGTGGTTTCATTTACCATTTTGGACAAAATATGGTAGCTGTTGGAGCCGTAGTTGGGTTAGACTATAAGAATCCTTGGATTTCTCCATACCAAGAGTTCCAAAGAATGAAACACCATCCTTTCTATGCTAAGGTTTTACAAGGAGGTACTTGTGTATCTTATGGTGCTAGAGCATTAAACGAAGGTGGTTTGCAATCTATCCCCAAATTATCTTTCCCTGGCGGTGCACTAATTGGCTGTGCTGCAGGTTTCTTGAATGTTCCTAAGATCAAGGGTACTCATACTGCTATGAAATCTGGTATGATTGCTGCCGAAACCGCTTTTGAGGCTATCAAGAGTGCTTCTGAGGGACAGTCCGTATTCTCTATGGAGCCTTTTGAAGATGCTATTAAGAACTCTTGGGTATGGAAAGAATTATACGAAGTCCGAAATATCAGACCTTCTTTCAACAATCCTTTAAAACTCTACGGTGGTATTGCGTACTCTGGAATTGATACTTTCTTACTAAAAGGACGAGTCCCATGGACTTTCCATCACAAACACACTGATGCTGAAGCTACCGAAGCTGCTGATAAACACCAAAAGATTGATTACCCCAAGCCTGATGGTGTGTTATCCTTTGATATCTTGACATCTGTGTCTAGAACTGGTACCAATCATGATGAAGATGAGCCTGTTCACTTGAGAATCCCAAACCAGGATAACGATGCTCACACCAAAATCGCATATTCCAAGTATAAAGGGGTTGAGAACCGATTTTGCCCTGCTGGTGTTTATGAATACATTGCTGATGAGACGAAGCCTGAAGGTGTTCGATTCCAGATCAATTCTCAAAACTGCATCCATTGTAAGACTTGTGATATTAAGGTACCTACTCAAGATATTGAATGGAATGTCCCTGAAGGTGGAGATGGCCCCAAGTACTATTTGACATAAAAGTTTTTGGCTTTGTATATAGATTAATATATTTATTTTTATTCAGTAAAATTTAATTCAGATATTCGTCATAAAAACAATAGCGAATCTCACATATCTTGTAGCATATTTGTCTAGAAATTCATAACAATTCTTAGAGCTAAAACTTAATAAACTATATATATGTATAGATATATACGTTATAGATTTTGAAACGTTGTTACAAAAACCTATATTTTGTAATTTTTGTAGTTCGTCCGAATTCGTCCGAATTCGTCCGATAATCTAAGCGGATGTCCGTATTGATCTTTCTTAGCCACAATACATCTTAGCATCCTCTATAACCCATCTCGCTGTATTATAACCCATTGAAGTACCAGTATACTAATATATTGATAAAAAATGAATAACGTTGAAGTTGTGCCGGTCAAAAGAATGCGAGCCGGTACACGAAGTTGTTCTGAATGTCGCCGTCGTAAAGTTAGATGTATCTTCAATGCAGGTAGCCCAATTTGCGAAGAGTGCATCATCCATGAGTCTGACTGTGTCCCTCAACAGAGAAAGCAAATAAAGCAGAATCCTAATAAAACTGAAGATGTTAAGCACAGGCTCGAAGACATTGAAAACTCCATTCGACGTTTGTGTGAAGTAGTTGACTCAAAATCAGTTGGTACTGGAATGCTTCAACTCGATGATTGGAAAAAGACTTTGAAAGCCATTCAATCTTTTTCTAACATCGAGGGTCAAACATTAGAGAGCACTACTACTTTGCCCAGAACTACTGAAAATGATATAGGGAATTCTTCTCCAAGCAATGAACGTTATTCCGATCCTACTTTGGACCATGGACCATTGCTAGATTTAATTCAGCGGTCGATGCATATCCAGCTACATCTGAGGGATATGCCCAAAGAAATCAAAAGCAGATCAAAGATCATAATTGATTCTATAAAAAGGTTTCTACCAAGTTTTGAGCAAATTGGTTCTATATTGACGATAACAGAGCCTTACTGGCCCATCTGGAATACTGTTACAGAGAATCTGCTTCCTTCCGATTCTTCTAATAATAAACCATCAGAAATCAGAGCAAATTTTTTCAATTCAGTAGATTCAAATGATCCTATAATGACTGCTAAATATTTACTTTTCTTGTGCCTTTGTGTCCAACAATTACCTTCAAAATCGAGGGACTCATGTTTAACAGTACCAATGGGGGGACTTATTGACCAATATTTAGAGTTTGCAGATGTTTTACGTTCAATTGACGAAACTTTCCAAGCTTCGATTGATAATATAGAATGCTTATTATTGAAAAGTAAAATCTATTTCAATATGGGAAGACCGAGAAAGTCATTTTTGGTTGCAAGACTCGCACTTGATTCGTCCTTATTGATGGGGCTCCATTTACCTTCTAGACAGTTTGACGAAAGAAAACAAAAAGTATGGACTCAAGTTTGGCAGACTGAGAGGATAATTTCTAGTTTACTTGGTCTTCCTTCTTCTACCTCAGATAACCACCCTGGGCTGTCTAAACAACATATTACCGATTCTGATTTTGCTTTATTTATGCAAAAAATAGCAGAAGTTTCTGGGCACCTTAATGAGCGTAACCTATTAAATAACTATAACAATTATGCTGTTACAGAGGCTCTTAATAAAGAGTTGCTAGAGTGCCGTGAGATTCTTCCTCCAAATTTTATGGAAACTATACCTTCGAGTTCATTACCGCTAAAGTCAATTTATCATTTGCAGTCAATAAAGCTTTACTACTATAATATTAGTAGGATGATAAACTTACCATATGTTTTCCCATCCGAAGATATTGAAACTAATGAATTCAGTCGAAAAATGGCAATAGAAGCGTGTCGAAATGTTATTAAAGAGTATAATGTCTTAAGGCGTATAGAGGGAAAATACCTGATATTGTGCGATGTCATGGATTTCCTGGCGTTTAATGCAGCGCTCACAATTATAGTGAAAATTTTTTCAGGTAACCAACTGTCTGATTTTGATGAGATTGTCTCTGATTGGAAATTAGTCAATGGTTTAATAGCTAACCAAAAATATCTAGCAGAACAGATGGATTGTAATATTTCCAAACAGTCTTCTCGGGTATTGGAGTACCTTTATACCGTATATCATGGAACATACCAGGGTCCTGATATATTTGAGACCGTAATTCCTTATTTTGGAAAAGTCAAGATACAGCAGTTTGCTAATTTAAGTCCAGAATTCACTTCTGACTCTGAAACAATCAGCACCATTAACTCTGTACCCAAAGACATTATTTACGAACCATCAACAGCAGAGGGATACCCCCCATCAACTGTAGAATTCAGCACAAACTTTATCACAACCTTCAATAGTTATGGCACAATAGGAACTGATTATTTCTCTGGAGATGAGCTGAGCGTTGACTGGACTGGTATTTCTCTAGGCTCGGATGACTATGATTGGACTAAACTATTCAGTTTCAAAAATTGACCACAACATTACATATATAGCTTAGTTAGCGAATTTAGTTGGTCAACTAAATCCAGTAAGAGCAAAACCCGTAAGCTAAAAATTGGCAATATCAGTTATAATGACGATATAAGTTAACGACAATAATTGTTATGATGAATTCGGATCAACTCGGATGAATTCGGTCTAATTCGGTCGAACTCGATCATGCAAATTATTACACACCAATGATTAAAAAAAGTATTTAAACAGTTGCAAAAGATTATATTCAAATCACTTTAATTCACATCAATCTGATAATAAGACTAGAAAACAATTATACTTACAATGTCTGAAATCGCTCCCCAACTTGAAGCCACCGTCGAGAAGTTCTACACTTCAGCCCCCGACACTGTCAAGATACCTATCAGTTCTGCAAGACAGCAAGTCATAGATACCTTTGATGTTAACAGTGCTATCAAAGTTGGCGACAAGTTACCTGAGTTCAATTTGGAAGATGCAATTGGCAAAAAGCACAGCAGCGCTGAGTTGTTATCCCACGGCCCTTTGATTA